>JASKGM010041837.1:6880-22278 GCA_034509205.1 Ceratonia siliqua
TAATCTACATATATCATGGTTTGGATATATGTGCACGAGAGACAGTGGAGATTCATGCTACAGAATCTGTTATTATTGAGTGTTGCGAAGTGTAAGAGACGACACAAGTTATCCACATGACATAAATTTTTGACGTGATTAAGCGGTGGGAGGAGCAATGGGTGATTCATTGTATCGCATAATTGCACTATAATACACATATATATTTATTTACATTAATGTTTGAGAATGATTTGGTGGAAGCAGAGCATGTGGAGTCTGCAGTAGCGGTCTGACCCCAGCATGTGGAAATATGCACACTAGGTAGGGTATAGAAGCCGAATAGTCAAGGGCTTGAATAATTCACAATAACTTTAAATTATGGTATATATTTATTGTGTTTTGTAGCATTCTCACATTATTGATGGGAAGAGATTGCAATATGAGGCCTCAAAACTGGCAAATCCTGATTCGAGGGAAAAGGGTGTCTTTGTATGCCGACTCATCATTTACATGTGCTCGATAACTGACAAATAATATTTGGTAAATACAAATGCCACGCCAATCTGTCTTGACAACTCCATTATTTGCATTATTCTATGAAATTCCAATCTGACAAGGCCGTCCCCAGCTGACTCACCCCAAACACTTGTTTGTCCACTTCAATCCTATCCTCAAACTGATTGCCCAACTCGTTTTCTTCAAATTTTCAACAAACAATTATCCTTCAACTTTATTTATTAATTCTATTATTATCTTTCATCTCTCACCTCATTACAAATTAAAGATGGAGTTTTTCATTGCTTCATCCAAAAAGTTCTGGCAATAAGTAAACAAATTATTATATTAAAAAACTTAACTGTTATTCATTTAAACAAATGTTTTTTCGAAGAGCCAAATTCATTAAAACAACACCCAAGGATGGATCAGTGACATACAATTGACCATTATTGTATTAGTTTAGCGAAAACAATGGGGATTATGTATATTACCGGTAAATTCTAAGTCTCGGCTTTGGTGCGGTAACGGAGTTTCTGCAGGACTGTTCTTTAATTTGGCGTGTGGCGTCTTCGTCGACTGTCCAATAAAGGATTGCCAAATCACACTGTTAAATTCGTAGAATCTGTCGGTTTGAAGGATTCGCATGCGCTGTTTGGCTTTGAATGACGTCTGAAGTTGAGTTTATGGACCATATAATTTGTATCACTATTAAGTAGATGTTTGGATGGTTCTATCCTTGTTTTAAATAAAAATATTAATTTAAAAAAAATAAATATTTTATATTTAAATGTAATTATGTAAAAATAATTTTAATGAAAAAAATAAATATGTGATATTTAAGTATAAAAATATAAAAATACTTCTGTGTAGGTAAAATTATTAAAAAAAGTATGTGAAATATTTTTTATAGTGTTTAAATTATAAAAATTAATTTTTTTATTAAAATTATAAAATATTATTAAAAATAAAAATATAGATATTTTTAACATTAAAATTTTTTTTCTCTTTCGTTCAAAACTATTTTTAATTAAAAATTTAAAAAATAAACTTTTAAAAATAATTATTTTTCAACTTTTTTTGATAAAAAATATTCCTATATAAAAAGAGTTACCAAACACTATTTTTAACCAAACAAAAATTCTTATAGAAAAAGAGTAGACAAAAGGCCCATATCATTCTCAACTTCGTAAAACAATTGCTACACGACGTTGTCATTATTGGCTTCCTGCTCAATCATTCAAAGTTTTATTGCTTTTGTTTGTGGTTAACGTTGCTTTCTGTCAAATCGCTGACGCCAAGTTGTTGATTCCTAAGATTACGTGGAAGCAGCTTCTCACAACGTGGAGTCCTCATTGATTTTGTATTACACTAATTAAGCCTATTTGCGCAATTATTCTTTCTATAATCCTTGCAATTAATACCCTCTTAATTCAATTCTATCTGGTTTTACTATTTCTAGCTACAGTATCATTACGTGGTTAATGATTCAAATAACACGATGTAAAAAAAAATCTGGTGGGATGAGCAATTTATTATAAAAAATAAAAAAATTAATTAATGATTATTAAATAAAAAAATAATTAAAATTATTCTTTAAAAGTCACGTATACTACTCACATAATTACTCATTAAAAATACTTATATCATTCATATAATTTTTAATAAATAATTTTAATTATTTATTTTTTATTCAACTCTCATTAATTACTCTTCTTACATTTTTTTAATAAAACACTTACCTTATCTCATAAGATTTATATATATTCCTTTGCCAAAACCATCACCTTATCTCATAAGATTTATATATATTCCTTTGCCAAAACCATCAAAGCAAAGGGGGGACAAAAAAATACGTGGCCCTGCTAAATTTAAACTCAACATTGATTGCTTACCATGAAAATTAGAAAAGTGAGATCGATTTTTCAGAAATTATTTTACCAGTACATACGAAACGCTTCTACAAAGTTAACCTCAAGACACTATATTTTAATCTAATTTAATATGAATCAATGAGGGTAAGAAATCATTGGCATTAGAAAAATTTAGGGCCAACAACCTCAATTATTCATTATAATAATATGATGTTTTGCCTCTCAATTCCCAATGGTGTGGAATATTGTAAGGCTCATGTGATCTCCGGACAGCCCCTATATATAGCCAATGCGGCAAATGCATCTCACAGTTGTCTCATTCAGTTTACAGTTTCTTATACTTTCTGTCAATTAGCCAATTCATATTCCTTTTTTCTTTTTTTGCTGCCCGGAACTCCCACCGGTTTATCCTCAAGTTTCAGAAACCCCCCATTGTAAGAGAAAAAGGAAGGAAACAACCAAAATTGTTTCCTCCTTTTTTTCCCTGGATTAAGCTCATCGTCCTTGTTTCAAACTCTCCCCTCACTGCTCTCACCAGAAAATGGCACGCCCTATACCATTTCCCCCTTCCTCCGAACCTACCCTCCCCTCTTCCTACACTCCTCTTCCCGATGGACCCCACTCCGCCGGAGATCCGCCGGAACCTCGCAGACCACTGAAGGAGGTCTTGGTGGTCTTTTGTGGGTTGTTAGTACTTGTTTCCTTGGTGGCCTATAATGCCTACAACTACAATGCGAACGAGAATGTGTCATTGTCAACGTCTTCAGAATCGACCACAAAAGCAGTACCTTGGGAGAAATGGGAGCCGGTTTCACGGGGTGTATCGGCAGGGGTGTCGGAGAAGGCCAACAGGTTATTCGCCGGCATCAATGGGGCATCGTATCCTTGGAACAATAGCATGCTATCATGGCAGAGAACAGCTTTCCATTTCCAGCCAGAGAAGAATTGGATGAACGGTAATTCATATATGTGCTCAGTTGTTTTTAATTCTTTGTTTAATTTGCTTTGCCATGAGAATTCAGTAACTCAACTTAGATAAATATAGGAGTTTACCTTATTCTGTGGCGTCAATCATGGTGTTTGACTTAGATTCATATATGAAATTTCATACAAATGAACTGATTTCCTTGTCACAGTAGCTTGTGCTTGCGGTTCTAAGCAGTATAGTAATGAGTGAATATTATCGTTCTCTAATGGAACAGTGATTAAAGGATATCATAAATGATGACGAAAGAAAATAATGAAATGTAATAAATGGAATTTATCAGCAGTTGTCGAGTTCTGCGATGTTGACATAGAACTGTAAACGGAGCGTCAAACAACTGTCTTGTCGGAATAATTCTTTTTAATTAAAAGAAAATTGACGTCCTAATTTTCTCCTATTTCTTTTTCTGTGGGTGGCTTTTGCTTGCTATGATGGGGGGAATCGATTTTGCTCTGCTTCAGATCCTAACGGTAAGAACACCTTTTACTTTTCCTCATCGTTTCAACTTTCAAGTTTACATACTCGGCTAGTTCGCTTGTTAATTGGTCCTATTTTTGGTTGATTACTATTGACCTCGTAATATATATGCAAATAGTAGGACACAGTCATGGGCTTAACAGGGTCTACGACAGAATTCAATTCCACAAGAAAAAAAAATGGATTTTCTTTTGGGGCAATAAAATACCAGAAAATTGTTGCGCAAAAGCATCTCGGAATTTGGGGAGGGTTCAACCTAAGCCTGTGATACTAGAGTTTAGGAAAGTCTGTCAGAATTTAGCATACTTGTGATTGTTACAGAATGAATTGTAGTTGTTGAGATGGTTGGTGCAATTGATTTCAGGTCCTATGTACTACAAGGGATGGTACCACTTCTTCTACCAATACAATCCGAATGGTGCAGTTTGGGGTGACATCATCGTTTGGGGACACGCTGTGTCAAGGGACCTCATCCATTGGCTTCACCTCCCACTAGCAATGGTGGCCGATCAGTGGTATGACAAAAACGGTGTATGGACCGGCTCTGCCTCCATCTTACCCGATGGCCAAGTCATCATGTTATATACGGGTTCAACCAATGAGTCCGTCCAGGTACAGAACCTTGCCTATCCGGCTGACCCCTCTGACCCTCTCCTTATCAACTGGGTGAAATACCCCGGAAACCCTGTTCTGTTTCCACCACCGGGCATTGGTTCCAAGGACTTCCGTGACCCAACCACCGCTTGGCTCACCTCTGAAGGCAAGTGGCGCATCACCATAGGGTCCAAGCGTAACAAAACCGGCATCTCCTTGGTTTACGACACCAAGGACTTCAAGACCTTCGAGCGTCTGGAGGGAGTGCTTCACGCTGTGCCAGGCACCGGCATGTGGGAGTGTGTGGACTTCTTCCCTGTATCCAAGGCGTTCCAAAATGACTTAGATACCTCCATGAATGGGGTAGAGGTGAAGCATGTGGTTAAGGTCAGCTTGGACGATGATAGACATGATTACTACGCACTGGGGACTTACAATGAGAAGGAGGTTAAGTTCGTGCCCGATGATTTCAAGAATGATGTTGGTATTGGACTCAGGTATGACTATGGCATATTTTACGCATCCAAGACCTTTTATGATGTGAGTAAGCAGAGGAGAGTGTTGTGGGGTTGGATTGGGGAGTCTGACAGTGAATTTGCTGATGTGGCCAAAGGTTGGGCATCCGTTCAGGTATATAGAGAAAGATTATGCTTTAATTATAAGGAAGATCAAAAAACAAAAACTTACTCTTGTACTTGACTACTTGTACAGGGTATTCCAAGAACAGTGGTGCTTGATAAGAAGACTGGCAGCAACTTACTTCAATGGCCTGTTGCGGAGGTGGAGAGTTTGAGATTGAGAGGAGACGAATTTAAAAACCTGAAGGCTAAGCCAGGGTCAGTGGTGCCACTAGACATCGGAACAGCCACACAGGTTTGTGTTGTGTTGTTTTGTGAAATTTCTGTGGTGTAGCTGTGTAGATATAATTAATGTAATAAGCATGGGTTACATGAAACCGTGTGGCTATGCAACAGTTGGACATTGTTGGTGAGTTTGAGATAGACAAGGAAGCCTTGGAGAAGACAGCTGAGTCCAATTTGGAGTACAATTGCGGCAATAGTGGGGGAGCTGCACAACGAGGTGCTTTGGGACCTTTTGGTCTTCTGGTTCTAGCAGATGATGGCCTTTCTGAATACACTCCAGTCTACTTCTATGTGAGTAAAGGAAGCGATGGACATCTTAAGACATACTTCTGCTCAGACCAATCGAGGTATGTTGTGTTTTTTTAATGAGTTATGAGTTTAAGACATGAAAATGAATGAAAATTAAGATTATTGTGATTGGATGGGGTGATGGTTTGTGTAGGTCTTCTGTGGCAAGTGATGTTGATAAGAAAATATTTGGGAGCTTTGTTCCAGTAGTGAAGGATGAAAAGATGTCCGTAAGGATATTGGTGAGTAATGAATTATTAAATTGGATATATATGATTATGAAGAAGAGGAAGAGAGTGAATGTTGAATGTTGAATGTTGATGGAATTATATACATTTGTCTGTGTGTGTGTAGGTGGACCATTCTATAATTGAAAGCTTTGGTCAAGGCGGAAGGACATGTGTGACATCCCGGGTGTACCCAACAAGGGCAATCTACGGAGCAGCTCGGTTGTTCTTGTTCAACAATGCCACTGAGGCTATTGTTACTGCCTCCCTCAAGGTTTGGCAGATGAATTCTGCATTCATACACCCATTCCACCACCCAGACCAGAGGAGTTGAAAACTAAGGGAAACAAATCAACAATCAATGGCTTCAACCCAGACATGAGAGAGGGAGTTTTATGGATTATTGCATAAAGCCCCATTTCCTCCATTGTAATCTGGTCTCGCCAGCTCCAGCTCCGGCTCCGGCTCCGGGACCATGGAATCGAATTCGGATAATCATCAATGGAATCATGTTTTTCCAATTCTCTAATATAATTATTAGCAATCACATTCACGTGACGTGGCAGTTAAGTTTAAGAATAGTGTTCATTTATATTTTCTTTATTTAATATTTAAAGTAATAATATAATAATTAAAAAAGTCATTAAATAATCTTAATTATAATAAAAAAATCATTATTATTCTACTATTATTAATATAAAATAATAGTAATTTAAATTAAAAAATAATTAATACCTTATTATTAATATAAAATAATAAATAATTTAAAATTCTTAAAACTACCACTACATTATTATTCTAATCAAGAAGAGTCTAAGAATCCCATTAAATAAATATTAGTGTGGCTTTTAGTAATGATTAGATCAGCGAAAGAGCATGTCAAGATTAATCTGCTGTACTGATGGCTAATATTCCAACACCGTGTATATTACGCAACGGAATAGAATGGAAGCACTGATTATCTAGCGAGTAGTAAAGTAATAATGCCAATTTAAAAACATTAATCAAGTAATAAATAGGATTCCGAAGTAGAAGGAATCTTTTGATAATCTCTTCATGCACTGCCACTTGGCTACCATTTTAGTTTGCCACATACCTTACCTAACATCAACCGCAATTCCCAATTTAAGAATACTCCAGCCACACATTTTTACGTTTATTTTATTAGTATTGATTTAATATAAATAAATAAATAATATAAGTTAGCTTTATTAAAAAGTTTGAAAATAATAATATAATATATATCCAAATATGGATAGCCAAGACTCGAGAGGTTAGCTCAAGTAAGTCAAAATTTTATATATACTTTTATACTTTTTTAATGTAAATAAAATCTCTTCTTAGTGTTGCTAAGCCTTTCTTTAGGCCCATGCAAAATCATGTCCAGACGATGGACTATTGGGCCTAAGCAGAAAGTAAGTTAGTTTACCAAAAACAACAGCATAGAAGGTATGAGTTTATACTGTTTAGTTTATGTCAACATGGGATGCTGATAAATGATAACTTGAAGTACCCAACCCAATTATCCAGTTCGAGTTATTGGCTTCAATGTAATGCATTACTACTATTTTCTTTGTACCCTAAGTTGGGCCTGCCTTCACTATGTGTTAGCAAATTTGAGTTGGTGAAGAGAAGAACAAGTCCATCACCATTCTACACCAAATTTGAGGACAACTGTGTTTGATGTTTGCTGGTTTAATTTGTCACCAAGCTGCGCCCTTGCGATCTGGCATTGCTTATCTTCCCACTTCCCCACCCATATTTGTTACTATTTTTAACGTCTTCCAACCTAACCCTAAACTTTTATATATATTTAACCCATCTCCAATCATTCATTACATTTCATTGCCTTGTTTTCATTCTCAACTCAACACGTATTCAATCTTCTTTATTATTTCATCAACTTTTTCTTGTGCCAAATTCCCAACCACTCCTACAAGTAACCCTTTTCTTCCATTTAGGTTTTATTAAGTTAATTGATCCCTTCATTTACTAATCTTTTTAATTACTTAAACAAAGCATTTGATATCTCTCTGTATTCGTTATGATGGAGATGGATTTGACATGGACAATAATTACCGGAGAAAGGGTTAGAGGGATCAATCAATCAATCAAAATTTTGCCCACATTTGCTGTCATTTATTTAGTTTGGGAAGAAACACGAATGAAGATAGCATTTATTAATTTAGATGCGCCGCTGGTTTCATTAAGAGGTACAAATAATTTGGTCATACCTATAAACCACCGCTTATAACTTATAAATTCTCTGCTTTCTTTTTGTTAATGTGGTTGGCATGTCATGTCACCTTCATCTATGATCATACTCAATAGTCTGGACAAGTAATGGAGTCTTTTGACACTTCGTGTTTGCTTTGCTTCTGCCAATAATGTTCAACAAAAGCAGCCTAACATATATGCTCAACCTCTGCCAAAATGAACTATACAGAGAGGGAAGGAACAGAACAGATAATATTCCCATGTTCTAAAGAGTCAGTGTTAGTTGGATGAGGGTCCTAAATAATTACAGAAACCCACCATGCTTTCTTTCACTCCCTACAATTCTTTATTTCCCTCTTTAATTATCAAATCTTAGGAATTTTGTTTTTTTTTAATACATAACGTATAAATTATTAAACCATCACACTAAATCATAATCAATTTAATATTTGTGAGTGCACAGATCCACTTAAGTTACAGTGGATGTCTCATCATTTGTCATACTTAATATATATGTAAATATTAAATAATGTAGAATTGATCTTATTATATTAATTATTTTATCTTATTTACAAATGACATTTTGCAAAATATATATAAATTGTTTTTTGAAATAAATAAACGGGTTGTCCGGACCATTTGTTTGTTAAAATAAGTCAAAGGGGTAGAGTGGGAATCGGACGGTAATTACGGCGCGCTGAAGTCGCACACCCGGGGAGGGGCCCACACTTGTTGGAGAATGGCTCACGGCTGGCAAGCATGTGGCGCTTTCAGAGAGATCCATCCGACCGTTGCAACGCGATTTGTTTACTCATTTATGCCCAGCTAAAAAGCACAGGCTCACGCGCTTTTGCACTTGAATTGTGAACTGGCTACTGCCTGTCACTCCTTTCTCTCTCCAGTGTCTCACCTTCTCATTATCGCTCGTCTCGTCCTCTTCTCCCATATCCGATGACTGGTCACCGACAAAAGCTTCTCATTGATGCTCATTTGCTCCAAAAAGCCAACTAAAGTTACCTGTCTCTCACTCATACGCACCTCAGCAATAGCAAGGCAGGCTTGGCAAAAAATAACTGCGCTTCCCCCACATTCGAAGGCTTGAGACTGAAACAGAGCCGTTCTCCCCCTCCCTCCTTTCTCTTCCTCTTTCTAGTCTACTCCTCAGAGGCAGAGGCGTTTAATCCTTCCTCTTTCTCTTTCTACTCCCTTTTCTGATCATGTAAAAACACCAGGAAAAGAAAAAAAAGCTACTCAATATTCGGCTCTAAATTTTTGACACACCTCAATGTTCCATACAATGCCTTCGTCTGGAGCTCTATTCCTCTGTCTTATCAACGTTTGCTTGCTTGTAAGCTTCTCTTCTGCGGCGGATCCAACTGTTTTCTACAACTTTGAGGTCTCTTACATCACTGCCTCTCCTCTTGGAGTTCCGCAACAGGTTGGTTTCTTAGATCTTTCTTTCCCTTGCTATAACTTCTCTTGCTATTTTCAGTTCAACTTTTTATGTGGGTTTGCTTACTTTCGCATGGATGACACGGGATTGGCTTTGAATTTCCTAAAGTTTCAAGCTTTAGTTGCAGATCTACATAATGTGACAGTATCCTTGTACTCTCGCTTAATGTGGTAGTTCATAGTTGAACCAGAGCTCCTGATTTAGTCAGAGATAGCTAGAAAGTGCTATAGGATTTTAGTGAAGGCTCATATATATGCATTATTTTTGTAGGTTATTGCTATCAACGACAAGTTTCCAGGTCCTACTATTAATGTAACCACAAATAACAACGTCGTGATCAATGTTCGAAACAAATTGGACGAGAATGTCCTCATTCACTGGTAGGATACTGAATTTTAACTCTTGATTTTGCTGACAAAAATATTGAGCACTGGTAGCTGAATATATGGATTGGGGACAGGTCTGGGATTCAGCAACGGCGAAGTTCATGGCAAGATGGAGTTCTTGGCACAAATTGTCCCATTCCTCCAAAGTGGAACTGGACTTTCCAATTTCAGGTCAAGGATCAGATTGGAAGCTTTTTCTACTTTCCATCTCTTAATTTCCAGAGAGCAGCTGGTGGATTTGGAGGTTTCATCATAAACAACCGGCCTATCATTCCTATTCCTTTTGACACTCCCAATGGGGACATTGTCATTTTTATTGGAGATTGGTACACAAGGAATCATACGGTTAGTGTTGGTTGAATTATTGCAAGGTCCTGCTCATTATATATACACCAGCCTATTTGTTTGTTACTGGTTCTACTTTGGAATGCAGGACTTGCGGAAGGACCTTGATGCGGGGAAAGACCTTGGGATGCCAGATGGTGTTCTCATCAACGGGAAAGGCCCTTATAGATATAACGATACACTTGTTCCTGATGGCATTGATTATGAAACAATTGATGTCCACCCTGGTGTGTTCTTGGAAGATATTTAACTTGAATTCTGTAATTTTTTTATTGACATGGTCAGTCTCAAGGCCATATGACCAGTAGACATTCTAGAAACACTATCAGTTTGTTTGTCTATGGCCTAGTGGGAAATTTGAACATCTTATTATATAATTTCTTTAAAGTTGGACCTCTCTAGGCTTGGAAACATAGAATCATTGACTAGGTTATATTAACACAAGTAAATTAAAATCCTAACATGGTGCATATATATCTTTGAATTGTAGGAAAATAAGTGGCAGGAAGAGAGAGAGAGAGAGAGGCATCTTAAGTCCTCCTCATGATGTATTGTTTTTATACTTGTAGTTTTATACTACTGTCCGAAGAGCTACATTTAATAATGCGAAACGTGTATTGCTAAGTTAGAAGGGTTTTGTGGTTCTCACAAGTATGCATGATAAATTGATAATCTGTTAACTGGAATGCTATTTGAAGTTAAACGTCATAATTGTAACGTCAATATGCTGTGTGTGCCTTCGTGTTATGACCTTCTTGATGATGATGATGATTTACCATTTCAATACTTTGAATGACACTATAATGTTGAACAGGAAAAACTTATCGGATTCGTGTACACAATGTTGGTGTATCAACAAGTCTGAATCTCAGGATCCAGAACCATAACTTACTTTTAGCAGAGACTGAAGGATCTTACACAGTGCAACAGAACTACACTAGCTTAGATATTCATGTTGGACAATCTTATTCTTTTCTGATAACCATGGATCAGAATGCAAGTACAGATTATTACATTGTAGCAAGTGCCAGGTTTGTAAATGAATCACGCTGGCAAAGAGTTACTGGAGTTGCCATCTTGCATTATACAAATTCCAAGGGCAAGGCGGTTGGTCCTCTCCCAGACGCTCCAGATGATGAATATGACAAAACCTTCTCAATGAACCAGGCGCGATCCATCAGGTGTCGTTATGCTGTGATTTTCTAGCATTAGTCTTTTTTTTTTTGGTGATATTTCTTAAATCTGGATGTAAGATATATGTTTTGGGAGGTTAAGGGAGTCGAAGAATTTTAAGAAGAAACTTCTGGATTCGTTTTTTATTTATTAATATTACTGTACCAAAATTTTCAGTGTATAAAGTGGATAATTTCACCTGTCAGTCTGGTGTCTCATCCTAATCTGCATGGGTATCCAATCTGTTGCGAATACTGATCTATAATATATTATAAAAGCATAATTCCGCTAGAATTTAGCATAGTTGCAGATATCTCAAATTAGATAAATACTTTAGAGAAATTTAATACTCACGCCTTCAGAATTATGTGGTTGACTGTGCAGATGGAATGTATCAGCCAGTGGTGCTCGCCCTAACCCACAGGGATCTTTCAGATATGGTTCCATCAATGTGACTGATGTTTATGTATTAAGAAATAAGCCACCAGAGAAGATTAAAGGGAAGCGGCGAGCTACGCTCAGTGGGATCTCTTTTGTCAATCCTTCCAATCCAATCAGGCTTGCTGACTGGTTCAAAGTGAAGGGAGCATACAAGCTTGATTTTCCCACAAAGCCTTTAACGGGACCACCTCGGACAGAAACATCAGTAATTAATGGAACTTACAGAGGATTTATGGAAATCATACTGCAGAACAATGACACCAAGATGCATACCTACCACATGAGTGGATATGCATTTTTTGTTGTAGGGTATTGGCAAATGCCCTCTCTTTTTATTGCTATTCCATTTATACATTTTGTTACTTTTGAGGTGCTAATAACACTACAATTTGATTGACTGGTTACAGGATGGATTATGGTGAGTGGTCTGATAATAGCAGGGGCACATATAATAAGTGGGATGGAATTGCTCGCTCTACTACGCAGGTACATTTTTGTCCGAGATATATGTGGCTTCTCCTAAAACTAACATGTTCATGTTTTTGAAACTGTCAAATGCTTTATTACAAGTTGTGTCTGTATCACTTAAATCCCTATATTACTGTTAATAATTTCATGTTCTCATGTTTGTCGCTGGTAAACTCTGCGTCGAAGGCGGATGTAATATGGACCTTTTTTATTACTGCAACTGGAAGCCTCATTTCAAATTCTTATATTTCATATTGCAGACTGACATACTAGGCTAGTCCAGAGAGCTAGGATAAAAGATGTAGAAGTAAACTGGTCCATTAATATCTGGCTTGTTCTTGTTCTAGACCATTGAAATCCTGGAACTGTTGATCTTGTTCAATAACTGTTGCTTGATGCTTCTTTCATGAATTCAAGAGCTTGTATTTCCATATATACCATTTCACATTGTGTTTCTTTTAAATATTTTGGATTTTCTATTTTAAGATTGAGGTTGGTTGGATTTTCCATTTCTTTTGGGTTGCTATGTTACTTAAATATAAATGTTGTTCATAATGTCTCTTCGTTCGTTTTACCTCCATCTAGGTTTATCCTGGAGCATGGACAGCAATTTTGGTATCTCTTGACAATGTTGGAGTTTGGAATCTCAGAACAGAAAACCTTGACTCATGGTATCTCGGTCAAGAAACATATGTCAGGGTTGTCAATCCAGAGGCCACCAACAAGACTGAGCTACCCATTCCAGACAATGCCCTCTTCTGTGGTGCCCTTGGTAAATTGCAAAAGTATGTTCCATGTCCCTGCTCTACCAACTTCCATCAACCAATGTGTGTGGCATGATTTAGATTTTGATGCCAATTTTTTTCTTTCCTTCAGGCCACAAGATATTTCTTCAGCTCCATCAAAGAATGGGAACAGACTGAAGCTGTTCTTCAATTTGCTGATGTTTGTATGCGCCTTAATCCCCGTTTTCCAGTAAAAGTACAATCTTGAGCATCCTCTTTGTTGCTTGCTGGAACGGGCGAGGTTTGTGGTTGAGTTCTTAGGATTGTAAGTTTAGTCTTGTTTATATCAATCTTGCAGTGATTATGACTTTTATTCTTTCGTATTCTCTTTACGCTCTTGGGTTCCTTGTTTAATTGATTGGGACTTGTTATTCTTTTAGTGCCTATAATTTATGTACTGATGACAATCAATCAAATGCTCAATACATGCACAACTTTGCCAACGTGGTTCCAATTGTCTCTCTTGATGATTTCCCTCCTTTCTTCCATCGATAACCAAAATGTGCAAATGCCTGTAAGGCGGACACTAGCATGTGGCATTCTTTCGTATACGTTCTTATCTGCATAGGTGATGAAGAGAATTGATGCTAACTGCTGCATCAACTGACGCAGCATTTCCATGTTCAATTTGTTATAATGAGAACCTGATATCTGTTAACCTTGTTGGGCTTGAGCCCAATAATGATGTAGTTGACTGTATGGCCAAGGTTGACTATATATGGTGGGAGGATAATTGTCCACTTGTATAACATAAATGAGGGTTGAGTCTCCTCCAATCTCAGTAGTTCCATATAAGGAGTTGCGGTAAATAGAGATAAGGAGAGAAAGACTTTAGATTAAATGTGGACACATGAATACGTTACAGTGACTAATCAATGGCGCAAGAGGTATGTACGAAATTATGTTTTAAATATTTGGTGTTCTCAATTCAATTAATATACCCTGGTATCAGAGCCAACTACATGAAATCCAAGATCCTTGGTGTAAATCATATTATATAAGAATTGGAATATGGAATTCTTCACTTGAATTTCCACATGTTAATTACAATTGACAAAGAAACAAGCATAGATAATCAGCATTTATAATTTAATCCTAAAAGAATTCAAGAATTATGAATGTATTAGTGCTGCGCAACAGAGGTACAAATAACAAGTTAAGTTCCACCAGTCCGCAATCTTGTCTCATTGGCCCACCATGCACATATAGAGGATCCCACCAATCGAAGAAGCACATCTAAAGTTGCAAACAAGGCAGATCAAAATGTTTATCAGAATTCCATATATTATGCGTTCCAGGTAATGCGAAGCTCTATTGTGTACGGTGTAGTGGATCCATCACTGCACAGGATTTGATTTTGAGAAGATAAGAATAAGTCAAGTTGCAATTCGACATTAACTTGAGTAACATTGAAGGCTCAAGTAAACACCAAGCATTATTGGCTTCACGCAACCAATCTTAGCTTTGACCGACAACATCATCATTCTTTTGAGGGAAGACAATGAATAAAAGTACGTGGAACACAAGGGGACAAAACTTGGTGGAATAAAATGAATAAAAGCCCGTCAAGTTTTAAAGTGCTTATCATCAAATTACGGTCTTCCAATTGGCTGTTCTTCAACCTACTAGTTACTCCACTTTAGTGGGGAAAAATGGATTATGCTTACTTGCTTAGTCTAGAAAAAGCTAAACTGATTGTAGTCCTCTACTTGAAACCTTAAACAAAAGCTAAATATATAGTTTTTGGCAACATAGTCCTCCTCTTACCCTACATAATTCTTTCTCTTGGTAGGAGTAATAAGATCATTGACCAACAACAAGATTTGTTCAAAATTATTCTCTAGAATCACTTTTTTGTTACAGGGTGGTTTCCATGATTTAAGAAAGAAAGCTTAACCTAAAAAAGTACCTCTTCATCGGACCAACAAGACAAAGGCTGAGATTCAATGTTAACTACAATTGCAGACAGGAATGTAGAATTGAGATCAGGAAATAAGTGGTTTGCGGAATGCGGTCTCTTCTTTTGATATTGCACATACTTTTTCCCAAAAAGGCTGAGATGCGGAACCGATTGAGCGTGTTGGAGCTATGGAATGCATTGTGGTTTCTGAGGATACATCTCTTGTGCTTTTTTGGGGGAATTGAATGGAAGAGAAAAGTCGAGTACAGGAGCACCTAATACTATTAGCATTTGGTTTGCGGAATGTGGGGCTGTGCTAGCTATATGTAGAGCTGGCAATCGGGCCGGGCCTTTTTTGGGGGAATTGAATGGAAGAGAAAAGTCTAGTACAGGAGCACCTAATACTATTAGCATTTGGTTTGCGGAATGTGGGGCTGTGCTAGAT
>JASKGM010041858.1:0-22268 GCA_034509205.1 Ceratonia siliqua
AACTTGAGTTGACCCACATCTATTTCACGCGTGAACAAAATCGAATTTAAATATTTGTTCTTAAATCATTATAAATTATTTTATGAAAAATCAAATATTATAATAACATAAAAATAAGTTAAATAATATTTTAAAAGAGAAATATTAATAATTATTGTATACTACTATTTTTATTTTAGTATGTCTTCAAAGTTAGGATGTAAGATATTTAATGTTATTTAAAATATTAAAGTATTATTTTATACGGATATCTCATATTTAAATTATTTAGTATCATTTAAAATAATAAAATATTATAAATTTATATAAATTTAAGTAATATCTCATATATATTATTAAAATAATATCTATAAATTATATAATATTTTTAATCACGTAATATTATATATCATTATTACATAAAAGAAAAAACATATTCACCTACCAATTATGTATGATGTCTTCATGAGTTCATATATTGGGCCGGGTACCATAATATGGCCCAATTTAAGACTTTTTATCCCTTTTTCCAAAGTAACAACCACTCGTAATGTTGAGTCAAAAAAAAATATGAGGGCGGAGCTTTGGGTAATGACGTTTTCCAGATATGATGGAGATCTGCTTTCTTGGTAGTGCGGTTGCCTTTTGTCGTCTTCCACCCACTATCCTACACCCTTACTCCTTTTTTTTTATATATATATTTTTTAATTTTTAAAAATTAATTAATTATTTTTTATCTTATGTATTTTTTTTAAATTCTTTAAAATATTTTTAAATTTTTTCTTAAATTTTTTTACATTCTTTTTACTATTCATCTATAATTTTTTTTATTATTCATTTGTAACTTAAAAGATTTTAAAAAATATATAAAAACATCTTAAAAAATTTTAATAAAAATATATCATATAAATATATAATTAATTAATTTTATAAAATAAAAATTATTAAAAAAAAACATTAAACAAAATTTTAAAAAAATATTTAAATTTCCCTACAGCCACAAATTGTGCCTGTAGGGGAGTGTGACCCCTTTATTAATTCACTCGGGTGTGGCTATCTTACAGCCACACCCAATTTTTTTTTTTATTTTTTATGTTTTTTTTAAAATTTTTTTACTTTTTAAAAATAATCAAAATTTTTTAAAATATTTTTTAATTTTTTCTTAAATTTTTTTACCTTTCTCTTACTATTCATTTATAATTTTTTTTACTATTCATTTGTCACTTAAAAAATTCTACAATAAATACAAAAACATCTTAAAATATTCTCAAAAGAATATATCATATAAAAAATAATTAATTAATTTTAAAAAATAAAAAAAATTTAAAAAAAAACATAAAAAATATATTTAAAATGACATACCACCCACACAAGTGGGCGGTAGGTTAGCATCCACCAATTCACAAACTTCTTTACTTTGGAGAAAAGTAACAAAACTTCTAATTTGAAACCGAATATATCAGGCACACCATTTTACCCCCCTTTCTTTATTAAATTTTATTTTGAGATATTATTTTGATTATTAAAAAATAAAAATATTTCAAAAATTTTATAAAAATAAAATTTTTTTAGAAATATTTCAAATGAGTTTAAATAATAATAATATGATAATAATGGTATATATATATATATATATAATAATAATAATAATAATAATAATATAACATATTGTTAAATAACTAATGCCATTAACTTACAGGTCATTATCATTTTTAAAATTTTCTTTTTGTTTTGATATGAATTTCCCATATATTTGCTTGGGGTAAAACAAAATGGCACAATCAATATTTATAAGTCACCAAAAACTTTACAGCAACAAATAGTAAAAGATTCATATAATAAAAGTAAAAGCTAATAGGTGAAAATTTATAAATTAACAAGTGAAATAATAAAATAAACAAACAGTTCCAGATTTCAATATGTTTAATTTAATAAAAATGATATAATAAAAATTAAAAATATAAAATATAAAAAACACAAAGTTATAATCGCATAGCACAAATTAGAATCAAGCTAACATACTTCACAGTTCCAGATTTAAGAATCCAGAAAGCTCCTCTACTCTTGGCGATCTCCTTTCCTCGCTCTCGACCTCCACTTTCGACAATCTCACACTCGACCTCAACTCTCGGCAGTCTCTACTCGATCCTCCATGGCTTGGAGGTGTTGGGAGTGGGACAATGATAAGTACTCAAAGGTTGCAGATATTGAGAGTTTTTCATTATTTTTGAGTTTTAGAAGACAAGTTTTCAATTTCAATTAAGATAATGTGAGAAAGATTTCAGAAATCTGAACTCAAATAGTATATTTGATTTTGGCCTTTTGTCTGAATTATTTGTATTGAAAGTCTAAAAAGTGAAATTTTTTTGGTGAAAGTCTAAAAGTGAAAGTCTTTATTTTTTCTTTTCAAAATTCAGAATAATCTTCATCTCAGATTTAGATAATTATACATTTTATTTCGATGCGTTTGGTTCGTTTTATGATTTTTGTTCAATATCAATGAATTTGTTATTCTCTTTCGAAATGTTTGATTTTCTCAAATGAAAGATTATACTGTTTCGATCACATACAAAATTAAAATTTTTCGTGCATTTTAACAAAAATGACATGTGATTTGGTACGTTATTTTCATTTGAATATTGCAACCATAAAAAATACTTAAACAAAATTATAAAAGTAGTCTCACTAAGGTATTGGGCTAATATTATGCTACCCGCTCCATTTTTGGTCGATGGCCAATGTTGCAGCATTATAATATTTTGTTTCTTTTATTTTTTGTTTTTGTTTTTGTTTTTTTTAAATTTAATTAAATATCATCTATGTCATATAATTTTTTGAAAATTTTTTTAAAAAAATTTATATTATTCATTCATAATTTTTTTTATATTATTTATTTATTAGTAAAAAAATTTTTAAAATATTTCAAAAAAATTTTATAAAAATATATGACATTAACAATAATTCATTAATATTAAAAAATAAAAAAAATTTAAAATAAAAAATAATAAAAAGATAGACAAAATCAAAGTATTGACATATATAATAAAGGGGACACTCCCTTATTGTCCATTAAGGATTTTTTTTTATTTTTTTTAATGTTTTTCTTTAATTTTTTTTAATTTTTATATCATATATTTTTTTAAAAAATTTTGGTGATATTTTTTTAACTTATAAATAAATAGTAAAAAAATTATGGATGAATAATATAAAAAATTTATAAAGAATATATGATATAAAAAATAATTAATTAATTTTAAAAAAATAAAAAAAATAAGGTAAAAATTAAAAAAAAAAGTAACGGTAGGATAATCCATAATTTCGTGGAAAATTTCGTAATTATAAATGATGTGATTATAAATAACATTTCGTGGAAATTTGCCGTGCAACTTCGTACAAAGCATCTCAATCATTATGTCTGGTGAATATTTGAAAAGTGGATCCAATGATAACATTAAATGATCCTCTATCCGTTTCAAATTATTTATTATTTAAAGTATTAATATAAAAATTAAAATAATTATTAAATAATCTTAATTCTAACAAAAAATAAGTATACTTGACTAAATTATCCTTATTAAAGTTAATTTAAACTCTTATTACTAGTCTATTGAAGATAACAATAAATAGAGGTAATGTTAGAAAAATAACAATTAATATTTCATTGGTAATGTAAAATGACAGATAATTTAAAACAAAATAAAGCTCCTAAAATAATAGATAATTTAAAACGGAGGGAATACTTCATACTATAGTCGCTGGAATTGTGCTACGTGTGGATATGGATCCCATCATTTTTTTATAAAAAAAAGAATGATTCTTTTCTTATAAGAAAATGACATTACAAAAAATTAAAAAATTTAAATGAAATATTAATAAGTTTTAATTTACAAGAAATCAATATTAGTTTAATTAAAAAAAGTTTTTTTAAATAATAAGGTTAAATTTTTAAATAAATAAGATTTTTTTAAGACTTAATAATATTTTATTTGAATTTCTCTTTAATATTAGTTTAATAAAAAAAAGCCTCTAAAAAAAAAGGTTAAAATTTTAAATTATATTAATCTTTTTTTAAAACTTATTAATATTTTATTTAAATTTTTTAAATTTTTTGTAATGACATTTTCTTGTAAGAAAAGAACCATCCTTTTTTTATAAGAAAATTATGGGATCCATATCCGTTACATGTGGGGCAAATGGGAGTAGTATAATATTAAGCTTCAGGGATTAAGCTACGGTCGTCCCTTATTATTTTTTAATATTTTTTTATTTTTTTAAATTAATTAAATATTTTTTATCTCATGCATTTTTTTAAAAAAATTTTAAAATTTTTTTACTATTTATTCATAATTTTTTTTACTATTTATTTGTCACTTAAAAAATTTTGTAAAAAATACAAAAATATCTCAAAAAATTTAAAAAAAAATTCATACTATAAAAATTAATTAATTAATTTTAAAAAATTAAAAAATTAAAAAAAAATTGAAACAAATATAAAAAAATATTTAAAACTGGTAGGCGGTAGGAGAATGTTGCCCTAGGCTTTAACTATCCTACTGCTACGGTTTGTGGTGGTAGGGTAAGTTATTTAATTTTTTTATTATTTTTAGTAGTTATTATTTTATTATTTTATTATTTTATAATATTAATAAATTATTATTTATATCATATATTTTTTTAAGAATTTTTTAAAATATCTTAAAAATTTTTTACTTACACATAAATAGTAACAAAAAAATTATAGATGAGTAGTATAAATTTTTTTAAAAAAATCTTAAAAAATAAAAATATTTTAAAAAATTTTTAAAAAATTATATGACATAAATAATAATTTAATAATGCTAAAAAATTAAAAAAATCAAAACAAAAAATCAAAAAAATAAAAATCTAGTGGGGCTGTAAGGGAGTATCCCCTATTATTTGTAGTATTAAAGTTTTTTTTTGAACATCATATAAGAAATAACTTAAAGTTGACCCAGATCAATCTCACACATGAACCAAATCAAATTTAAAGGTTTTTATTCTTAAATCATTATAAATTTTTACAAAATTAAATTAAATATTATAATAACATCAAAATAAGAAATAATATTTTAAAAGCAAAATATTAATAATTGTTGTGTGCTTTTGTCACGCTCCATTTTAGGACACGTGATTAACGTAGGGAATTGCCCTTCAGATAATTACCTACCAGCCTAAAATATCAATGCAATTAATGCCATTCAAAATCACCCTTAAATGAAAATAAAGTTGAAACACACTTTCAATAAAATAATTTTGAGTCCATAATTTATTAAAAATTTTGACAGAATTTCTCCTAAAATATGGACTATTCCAGAGTACAAATTTATTAAAATAAAAGGTGGACATGCCTACCATCAACTAGAAGCCTCAGTGGCTTATCAGAAAAGCAATAAATAGTACATCATGGACTGTATATTCAAATTACACAGGTTCAAAGGACAAGTCAATTAGCAGGTTCAAAGGGTGCAGACGGAGCTGAAGGTAAATCCCCAATCTATTGATCTGAAAATGTTAAAGTGAGGGGTGAGTCTACCGACTCGGTGAATGAAAAACAGACTTATCAATTGATGCATAAATCCCCTCATGTAACGTGCATTACTGCTAAAATAACATGAAATCTCGTTTTAGTACTCTTAAACATAATAAGCACCTAATGCACATTACATTCAGGGAAAAAAATAACTTTTACTTCATAGCATAATTTTACGTTATATGAAATTTAAAATAACAGTGTTCAATAGTACTTTAATCAAAGTATAGATTCTCTAGGATTCATAACAATACACGGGGAGAACCTAAACTGAAAAAATAGTATTCCTACTCTAGATGATAAATCTCAACTAGAGGGTAACCCGATTCTCACCTTTGGAAACTGTACTCACCGAAGGGAAACACTAACTTTCCTGCTCTCTTCCAGGCACTCTCATCCGGAGGAACTATTCATATTAAAATTCAATCTTCTGTCAGGAACTGCACTCACTGACAGAAGTACCCTTTATTAGGAACTGCCATCAACTGATAAAGGTTGTCACCTAGGTGCACCTAATGGTTCTACCACCACTCTACTACGGATCCCAGATTACAGTTCTAAATTACTAGTACTTGTACCATTCAATCTTTCAAAATATCAAAGTTCAGATATTTTTCATGCTATAGACAAAATGATAAATTCACGTATAAATATATATTACTTTCCTCAAACCATACTCCAATAACATCATTTATCCATAAGGTGGACTTTAATAATTCATGCATCAAGGGGTAAGTAAGAATCCGCTCACTTGCTAAACTTGGAGACTTAATAATCAAGCTCCAATAATTCTACTTTAAGACCGAGTTGGTTCCAATGGGTTGGTTTCTAACAAGCCTATATGCAACCATATATACATAATCCATCAGTATGCTAAATCTATCGACTCTAACAACTAGAAAAGAACTTCCCATAGTCAATTATTTGCTTGCCTTCCAATCAAAGAATGATAGATAGCTTCATAAACAAATGGCTTTGGACCTACATAAATTTTTTGCCAATAAACTTTCTACTTGGATTAATTTCTAGTACCCCAAATTCATTACTCAAATTTAAAGCATAATTAACCCATTCTGTTAAACCACCTAATGTTTCCAATAAACTAAGAACATCATAGCCACAAGGAAAGAACCAACCAAACTCAGACGTAGGGGTGTTTACTAACATAATACTTTAGAGCCTTTAGACTTTATCACAAGATCAAGAAGTTGTTGAATTCCCACAATTTAATTTGTCTAAGATAGGAAGGATCATAATAGTTTTCTTTTTGGCAATTTAGCAAACACTTGGTGTGCATTCAGAATTCAAGTTTAAAATTTCATTCACAGACATGGAAATTGAGAAGAAAAATGAAGGAAAGAATGTTGATGATTGACTCAAAGCTATCTTAGGAAATTGCAAAACTCCCACGTTTGATTTCCCCTTCCCAAAAGTGACGTTACAGCATCTTCCCTCTCCACCCAATGAAGCCCAGGAGAAAGTCCCACTGAACACCAAGCACCTAACAACGACGACACAAACGGAGCAAGGTATGGTGGCTACCGGCGTGAACAACGGCCAGATGACTCACGGTGGCGAAGAGAATAACGAGCGAGGGACGAGGTCTTCGTGCTAGCGCTGCGGGGGAGAGAATTTGAGGGGAGGGGTTCTCTGGAGGGGAGAGGAAGTAGGACCTTTCTGCAATTTTCATAAGTTCTAATTTAATAAAAATTGCTAACTAGTCCTTTAAATTTTAGTTATTTACTCTCGGGCCCTTATTCCACAATTTTTTTTTTATTTTGAATTGGGTATTACAGTTTTAATATTTATTTTGACATCTTAAAGTTAAGAAACATTTAAAATACTAGTGTTATAGAATAAAACTAATATCTCATACTTAATGTATTTGGTGTCGTTCAAAATAATAAAGTATTATAAAATCACACAATTCTTTGTGGTATTTAATATATACTATAAAATATTATAAAGATAACTCATTATGGGATAAATTTTACAATATATTTAAGATATTATGTTACTAATTACATGATATCATGCATTACTAATAGATAATAAAAGACATATTCATCTAATGGTAATACATGATGTCACGTTATGTGAAAAAATATATTGGAGTACCATAATATGGCCCCATTCTAAGACTTTATTAATTTTTATAAAATATTAATTACATAAATCTTTGACAATATTAAATATTATACCAAACATAAACATTTTAAATATGATAATATTTTATATATTAGTATCTTATTTTATAATATCTAAAATACCCAAACCAAGGAATAAATATTGTCATAATGATGTGAAAATAGTAAATTATTTAGTTTAAGAAACTATGTAAGTTTATAAAGTGGGTTATTCTCACTTCTCTGGCACCTATAGGGCGCTATTTTTGTTTTGAGAATAGGTGGAGCAATGTCTTATTTTATTATAACATTCATCCTAGTCGGTGCATTATGTCGCTCTAAACTATGAATCTTTTGCAAAGGCTTTTTGAACTGTAAAACTTAAAAAATTAAGTCCTAAATTTTTAGCTTGTTGAATTTACCTCTTTTTATGCAAATTGATATGATGTAAGAACATTGATGTCCAAATTCAGAATTTGATGTACGCCCAAACTTATAATTTGATGTAAAGTCAAATATTATGCATGAATTATCATTTGTAACATTTGCAAAGTCACAAATTTGGATGGAAGGAGTTAAACCTAACAAGCTAAAAGTTTAGTGCTGAGCTCGATATATATATTTTGACTTTTATAATTCATAAAAATCTTTATAAAAGGGTCATAGTTCAAGAAATGTTGTACTTTTTTTAATAAAAAATTATTAAATTAAATGCTAATAATCATATAGTCCACATGGCAAAGTGTAAGATTTCAAATGTCAATAATATATGGTGCGTTGTTATGCTACTGTTGGCGGCAGTATGTTTTTTATTTTTTATTTTTTACTTTTTGATTGTTTGAATATTTTTAAAGAAAAGAATAGAAAAAGTTAAGAAAAAAAATTCAAAAAAGGAGTAAACAATTCAAAATAAGAAATTCAAAAATAAAAAAGGAAACAATTAAAAAATAAAAAAGAGACCCAGCGGTAGCAGAAAGAAAAATCCAATATATATTTTTCTAAATTCTTTTATCTACAAACATATAATACAATTTGTGATTTTTTTAATTTAACTTGCATACGTACCTATCAATATATATTATATTTATTATTATTTATGAATTTCTCAAGTTTGAATGGTAACTTCATCACAATTTTAAGTTTAATTAAAGCTTAAGTTCACATTCATACTTGATTTATTTTAAATAAATAAGTTTGAGCATATTAAACTTCAATTACTTTCACTTGATTACAACCCTACATGCAACATTAAGCTTTTTTTTTTTAAAATTTTGAATATAATTAATAACCCAAATTTTGAGGCATAAAAAGTAAAAACCACTTATGATTATGAGAAGTCACGAAAGAAAAAAAAAAAAGATTGTCTTTTATAGATCTCAGTGGGGGATACACGTAGAACCTTGTGGAGGCAATTGCTAAAATTTTTATAATAAATATATATGAAATTTTTTTTTGCTCTCATAAAAATTTAAAAATTGCCCTCAGATGATTTATTATTTATGCATATTTAATCTACGTCTTACCTCCATTAGTTACAATTTTTGGATTCACCGTCAGATAAGCTTTCTTCGTGGTACCATTGTCTTTTTGTAGTGTTCTTATGTTTCTTTGATTCTAGTTGTCATTTGTCTTATCCATTTGCATTTCCTTCTTGATTAGTATTACTTTCTCCACTTTCTTTGCATAATATTTTTTTATGAAATTAAAGAATTTGGGTAAATTAGACTTTGTTGTTGTCTCTAATGTTATTAAAAAATTTTATGAAATTATTTGAGGTACCAAAAATTAAAATATTTTTTTGTCATGAGACATCATAATAAAATATAATATAGTATCTTCTTTTTTTTGTCTATTGGTGTGGCTTATATATAAAATATTTTAATCTGTTTTTTATATAAAAAGAAAATTCAGTTAGAAAGATCTCACAATTGAAGTTAAATTTTAAATCTTCTATTTAGATTCTACTAATGATTGTTAAGTTTGTTATTATATAAATTCTATTTTTACAAATTCTATTTTTCATAAAATTTCATAAATTCATGGTATGTCATTTTGTGAGAAATTGAGTTTTGGTGTAATGAGCTGAATATAATAATATAGAATAAGATAAAGTGAAATTATGAGAATTTATAAGAAATAAATTTATAAATACAATTATCTCTTATTATTATTAGGATTGGGCAGCCCAACTTAGTTTTTCCCGCCCCTACTTGTCACTATTCACGGTGGATTCTAAACCCATCTTTAATTTTAAGCATCAAAATGATGCCCACACCTTTGAAGCATGGTTATAATGAGGAATGGCATGTAACTTTAATTCTTTCTGGCCCATTCCATCTCCAAATGCCTTTCCACAACCACAAGTACTTGAAGGTTCCAAATCCCACGTGATAGATCACCATAAGTATAATGCCATAATGTGAAAGATTTACGTTGGGTGAGAAGTGCTTGTGGTGGCTTCCAGCTCTTGTGTTGAAAAGGAATTTGATACACGCCTTGTTTAGTAAAATAGAACAAAAAGAAAAGAAGAAAAAAAAAGGGAATAATCTTATTTTTTGTGAATAACAATTTAATGCATATTATATATCATTTGAGAGAAGAGACGATAATTTTATATGAAAATTAAATTTAGGCATATGAAAGTTCTATATAAAAAGTCATTAGAATAAATAAATTGAAAGTTACTTTTTTTTAGAGCACACTTCTTTAACTGCATAATAAATATAAATATAAATTTGGAGAATGAGATCATGAATACATAGAAAATTAGATTATAAAAATGCCAATCAATAAGTAAATAAAAAATCCATCTTTACCCTGGGAACAAAAATTAGTGTTTTGAGGGAGAAGGGATAGGAATGAAGATTTTCGTCCTATTATATTCCCCTCCTTACTTTTTAACACTTACAAACAAGAGGAATATTCCCTTTCCATTGTTTCCAACTCTATTCCATTTATTCCGATTCTTCTGAACAGTGTTAAGGAGAGGAATCCCCTGCTCGCGGTATCCGCTAGAAAACAATCAGAAAAAATTCAATTGAAACGATGAAGGGTATTTTAAAGAATGTGCTACCAGAATGAGTAACAGACAAAGCTGTACCATTACGAACAAGCATTGCCCTTATTTTTGTAAATGTAGGCTTTAGAATTTTGAGAATGATTAAAGTTGGCAGTGATAGGAGCACGTCCTCATAAGCAATGAACTTAATTGTCATGAAGTTCAACAAAGTAAAGAGGTGTAATATCCCTAATCCATTGAGTGTGTGAACGAGTAAATCAATGTCATTGAGTGGAATGTCAACAACAGCTAATTCATTAGAAATGGCTTAGATGTTTTGACAGAACCAAAGAAAGTTTCCTAGACTGAGTTGATGTCTATGATTGCCAGTACCACCAACTATTTATTTTTAATTATCTAAAAAGTGGAGATCGAATTGGGAAGGATAAGAAGTTGAGACTGTGAAGTCTACCTTTTAGCCCAAGACTTGAAGATATTTATCATGGACAATTGGAGATTGACATGGATTCATCACAAGCAATTCCTATCCAGTTTTAGCAAGGACAAGTTCCTTTCCAAGAAGGCAAGGTGCGATGGAGCTTTTGCGAATGACTCTTTCCAAATCCCAAATGCATCTGCTTTTTTCTTTGTTCCTCGTGAAACACAGCTAGCTGGCCTCCACTTTCCATTTGGGGTCCATAATCCATTTCCTTCATCAACCCTTTCCCTAAACTGATAAAAGAATGCTTCACTTTATCTTTAGCTAAAGAGAAATAGTGTGGTCATTTGAGAATCGTACGTATCTGATGCCTCAATTGACCTTATTCATGGACTAGAGAAGGGAATTGATTCTTGCTTAACAACCAAACAAACCAATTGGCTAAAATATATATTTTGAAGCTCATATTTTCAATGTCTAAATGTCAACTTAATTTTAATATAATTAAAACATTATAAAATTATTTAAATATTAGTAAAACAAACTTTTTAACAATAAAATTATTTATCGTTTTAATACTTATGTTACTATCTTTATTAAGATTAAACAAAAAATAGTACCGAATGAATAAGTGGTAATTGCAGAGAAACAAAATCTCTGTACTACGTGTATATAAATAGCATATATAGTACTCTCTTATACGTATTCTCTATGATAAGAGAAACAAGATGCATGTAATTTATTCTTACTTGTTCTTAAGAGAATGCATATATTTATTTTGGAAGGCCTTACAATTATATATGTAACTACCTTCGCTCTTTGAAGCTGTTTGAATCATACAGTGATTCTTGAAAAAAGAAATTATTAATTTGATTCTAACTAGAGTTAAATTTACAACTTCTTGTACCACACCCGCCTGAAAAGATTTAGAAACCAAAAATATTAGCTTTTGCTAATGACACTACGATAAAATTCCAAAAGAGATGTTCTTGCTTTTGTCATGTAGTTGGGCTTACTTCCCTCCAATTTCCCTGTGGGCGACGCGGTCCACAATCCTTGTCGTTTAGACTTTACATTCAAGGCTGATGTACTCGGAATAGGATAGAAAGAGCATAAAGTAAATACAGATTTACTAACTGTATAATAATAAGACGGAGCTTTCACTAATGAAATTGATTATAAATAGAGTTGAAAATTTATTTTTTACTTTTATAAAATTTACAGTTAATAGAATAAATTCTATTGAGTCTTTTTGAATTTCATGAGATTTAAAATATTTTTATTTAGTGTCATTTTAAAGCACTATTTTAAAATTATTTAAAACAATAAAAACTCACAAAAATATCATTTTAAAATATACATTACAAAAAAAAAATACTTTTTGTGACGATTTTTGTCATTACAAAAAGTACTAAAAGTCGTTATTAAAGATATTTAATGACGACTTTTTCAACTTTTAGTGACAAAATTGGATCGTCATTGAAAATAAAGTTTTTATAACGACTATTAAGCGTCATAAAAGATATAAATTTATTGACAACATACAATCGTTATTAAAAGTGTCTTTAATGACTGTAATAGTAGCCACTAAAAGATTTGTTGACCATTCGATTTCCTAAATTTTTCATAAGTCGTTACTGAAATGATATTTTGTGATGACCAAAGTCGTCACTAAAACATTTATTTGTAACGATACAAATAAGTCGTTATAAAAAATAGCTTCTATGACACCAAAATAAGTCGTCATAGAAACTAATTTCTGTGATGATATTCATATGTCATCACAAAAGATAATTTCTGTAATGACTTTCTTGTCATCACAAAAATAATTTTTTGAGACAACCTAAGTTTGTCGTCACTACAAGTAGTTTTATGTAACAAGAATTACTATTATTTGTAACGACATACTTCCTCGTTACTAAAACTTTTTTTGTGAAGACATTAACATTGTCATCACTAAAATTATTTTTTGGTAACAAGAAAATCCCTTATTTGTGAGACATGTTTTGTCGTCAATAAAATTATTTTTTGTGATGATATTAGCATTGTTATCATTAAAACATTTTTTTATTACAAAAATTCTTGTGTTTTATTATAATCAACTAATATATATATTTGAATTGGTTATAACACTATTAAAAATACATGTTTAAATCCGTAACTTTATTGAACAATATAATATTTCAATATACATAACATCTGAAATTTAAAATTTAAGTATGTTCCGAATAAGATGAAACTCAAAGTGTACAAAAACATTTATGAGCCTAACATCTAACATAAGCATATCAAACAGAAATATCCAAAGTTCATTCATGAAATTCACTCTCTCAGTGAATCTTCCAAAGGATGAGATGTAGAAGGAGTTCATTAATTTGTGGATTAGAAACTTGTAATATTCAAGTTAAATAAATCAAATAATTCAACAAATATGAAAGTTCATGAAGGTTTCTCACAATTTTCTTCATAACAGCTAACAATTTATAAAAATGGCATCTACCTTCTCTAATACACATTTATAAAATTAACATTTTACAAGCACACTTTTAACCATATCACATAACTTGGATAGACAAGTAACCATTTTATTCAATCCTCAAATAGACTAATAGAAAAACAAGTATTTCAAGGCAAGTAGACATACAGTTGAATTAATTTAACGTGTATGCATATGATTCAAGTAGGGAAAAATTAATAAAAATTTTGACATATTTTCCCCTATTTATTAAGTAAACCCCAAGTACAAACAATAATCAAGACAATGAGATAGGACATCAACATCATCATTTAATATTATGGAACAAATACAATATGAATCTATTAATATTATGGGACAACAACTTAGTAATCACAAGCAATAACAAGTAAGTTTTTATTATTTGAAATTGTTATTGAGTTATAAATTCATTGGTGAAGTTTCATATTATGATACTATAAATTTATTACTGGAATACAAACAATAGGATACAAAGTGGCTTTAAAAGTTGCTCATATTATAATGTTCCAGAGGTATGGAACTAATAGATTCAACATAGCATTTCTCATATTATAATGTTCCAAAGAAATTGAAGTAGAGGGTTTATGCTTAAGCTACTATAAATCACTCTTACCCTAGGGCACATTTTATGCTCACAATAATCCACCAAATATTAAAAAAGCACAACCACTAGCCCTAGGTACAATTCCTAGGTACAAAAGAACAAGAGTACTAACCTTGATATGATATGATAAGAAAGCAAATCAGAATCTATACAGGCAAGATACAACAAACTAACAACCTGAAAAATTAATAACTTGTTAAGTTGATTTATTTAAAAACTATGACATGAGTCAATATTTTTAACTTTAAAAAAATTTTAATAACTTGTTAAATTTAAAAGAATGATGGTACACAAGTCATTTTTCAAAGTGTTGTTATGTGCAATGCGCTATGTCATGAAAGTAGTGTCTAAACTAATAGGTCTTTTACTTATTAAAGCTTATGGACAAGGTGAATTGATGCCTCTTTGTATTTCCAACTAGACTCTGATGACAACAATATTGAAATAGATAAAGCACACACAAGGGACTATACCCACTCACAAAATCCCCTTTTATATATTATATACAGTCGCACCCATGTACCATAAAGTGGCTCCACACCCTTGGGGTTTCTATGATGTGATGTGTGCCACTTATAGTTATAAACTTCAAAATTAACATAATCAAATTCCATTTAGGGGACACTAGTAGTACGGACTTGTACATGTTTGATTTGCAACTTATTGACTCACTTGATCATGTCTAGTAGATAGTGTTGTAATAAACGTTGGGGGTTAAAATGGTTTGATTTATTGGTCTCATCTTGTTCCCTTTCCTTGGTTTATTTGATATCTTGAGAGTAGTCCTCTTTAAATAAAATGATGATCAAGTATTAGTTCCATGTTTGATTTATGGTGACAATTTTTGAAGATGCTTTGAACGTTTGGATAGTGCCTCATATTGAGGAGGTTATCTTAGTTTATTGCTAAAAAATTTTTGCAGTGCTACCTATTTTGCAACTATGGTCTCTGTATTTAGCCCAGATGTCACGCCCTAGTCTTGTGATCGTCGTAGGGACCACCAATAAAATGGCATCCTACAAGCTTTTACATGCACACATGCATACACAAGGATGCAACACAAGATAGGACAATATATAGAACCTTTTACCAACACAAGACCATGTACCATCTAATCCAACTATCCAAAATCCTGGCAATTGCTCCATTTGTCTTGCATGAACACCTGTAGTAGACTGGAGGAAAAAGAAGGGAATGGTAAGTCACTGATTCAGTGAGATGAAAAATCTCTACCTGATGGTACAAGTTTGAAAATAAAGATAATACATACTTATGTAGGTTTACCATAAATAAGCGTACATGAAGGTATATAAATATCGAATGTCAAGTAAATAAATTAAGATTGCGTCAATGTCAAATTTTTTCCAGAACAAAGATCAAATTATGATCATTAAACAAGTATGACCTTAACATGGTGAAATATTTATGAAAAAGAAATATGCTCAAACAGAATAAAAGCAAGTCCAGAATGATGAATCCATTGCCCATTCACATAAGGAACTCTAACAGATATAGATAACACGTAGCAAATATTTATTTTTGGAGTAAAGCTCCTAATCAGATACAGATATTAGATAACAGATATTCTAATCCAGAGCTAGGCTCACGGATGGTGATATTCCATAACGTAGTCCATGGACATCCAGATAAGCTAGGTGCACCTAGGGTTTCTTTATGGAAGTAGCTAAAGGATTCATATAAAAATAATTTTCATATATCACATAAATTCACTCACCCTTGTAAAATTGTCCATGAAAAGTAAGTACATTATGTTCATACCAAAATACTGGTAAACTTCCATATAAGAATGAGAATTTAGTAACCAGTTGAAAATAGGGACTTAACACTATAAAATATGCATGAGCAATCGAAATCATTTAAAGATCAGTATGTTCAATATAACCCAGAAGTATACATCAACCTGAAAGTAGCTCATGTATTGTAAATTCAAAATGTATAGAAAGGATGATTACAAATCAAAAACATCTCATTAATCTCCTTATAAACTGGTATGATAGGAGGTTTATATCAATACTACTTTCAGACATTAAAGAGCATAAATAACAAGAAGCATAGACAATTATTTTAAATGAAATAAATATAGCTTACAGAGGAAAACACATGTATCCATGGGTGGAAAAATCCCACTCGTCTTGTTAATTTGTTAACTTATTATAAAATACCTCCATTCTTGAAAAGTTTGTTCTTTAAGCCAAAACTCAAGGACCCCCAAGTAAGGATACTTACACAAATTGATTGCATCTTGTGAACACTTGAGGGAAATTTCTTGGGAGTTCTTTCATCCTAATACCATAACCAAGAATTGGAATCACCATCACAAAATAATATTCACTTGATCTAAGAACTAAAGCTAAACAATCCCTTTGAGTCCTCTCATCAACAAGATTCTCTTGTGTAATATTACTAAGATTTACATTCCAAGTATTAATTTTTGTTTTGTTTATTATAACCGTCTTATATTAGATACTTCATAGTTAAACATAAGGTCCTTGAAAAAAACATAGAAGTGTTCCAAGACTTCAAGCTATCTTGTTTTCATGAATTCCAAAAGTTGAATCTATTGGTAGAAAACTTCTTTCTAAGCCAAACTTCATTATCTAATCCTCATCTCAATTTATAATTCCAAATATGGGCAATTATTTCAAAAGTTATCAACTAAGATTTTCTATCTGAGTCTTCCATTTACAAAGTATATGATCACGTATTTGAATCCTCAAATAAAGTAACATGTCTACATTCTCAAATACCTTTGTTGCAATATATTTAAGTAAACATTTTGCCTAAATAGAAATCCATGCCTAATAGTAAGCTAGCTCTTGGAACAACTGTAATTCATTTTTTTTAATCTATTGCCATAGGTAGAAGGCAAATATGATACTTAATCATTATAGGAGAGAAGATTGTTGAATCTATTAGTAGAAAACTTCTTTCTAGGTCAAACTTCATTATCTAATCCTCATCTCAATTTAGAATTCCAAATATGGGCAATTATTTCAAAAGTTATCAACTAAGATTTTCTATCTGAGTCTTCCATTTACAGAGTACACGATCACTTATTTGAATCCTCAAATAAAGTAACATGTCTACATTCTCAAATACCCTTATTGCAATATATTTAAGGAAACATTTTGCCTAAATAGAAATCCATGCCTAACAGTAAGCTAGCTCTTGGAACAACTGTAATTCTTCTTTTTTTATCTACTGCTATAGGTAGAAGGCAAATATGATATTTAATCATTATAGGAGAGAAGATTCAACTAAGCCACTGGTTCTTTTGCAATTATAGTGTACCAAAATTATCATTTTTCATTTAAAAAAATACTATACCTGTAAATACCTAGTTTTGTCCAGGCGTTTCTTAAAATTAACAATAAAGAAATAAAAAATAATAATAATAAACCAAAAAAAAGAGACAAATAAACAAAAAGATATATGGAAATAATTAAAAATAAATAATAAAAGTAATAAAATAAAAAATGAGATAAAAAGATATTATTAAAAAAAATTCATTAAATAATTAAAAATGAAAAAAAGCCCAAAATCATTTTTTTCTGACAGCCAAAAAAGGTCCAGCCCAATGCACAAAAAAAAAAAAGAAGAAGGAGCCCAATAAGCCCAAGCCAGAGCCTAACAAGAAAACGAACCCTCATAACCCGTAATTGCTTGACCCGGAATCCCCCTAACCCTAAATCCCCAAATTCCTCTTTGCCTCTACGCGTCCCAATCACCCCTACCATCTTACCGGTTTCAAATTCCCCTCTGTCTCTGTGTGTCCCAATCACCCCTGCTATCTCTTTGGTTTCCCTTCCACCCTTGCCATCTCGCCGTTTTCCTTTCATCTCTGCATCACCTTGCCTGCTCGTTCCATAATCCCCTTTCCCTGATTTCCAATGGCAGCCCTAAACATACCTGATTCTCGCCAACAAATCTCCATCTTCTCTCTTTCACCATTAAAGGGGAAACCCTAAATTTGTTTGTCTCTTCGACGCCGTAAGGGGGGATTTGATTGAAGCGGATTGCAAGGATGCTCGATTCTAATTTTCAACTATAAAAAGGAAGATTCAGCAAGCAAGAGAGGACACCAACCGAGAGCAGGGAGAATGACTAAGAGTTAAAAACACCCAAGAGTGACACAAAGAGAGAGATGAGGAAGAGTCTCTGAATCCATTGATCCGTGAGACTTTGAAATCGAGAGTTTCAACATGAATCAAGAGCTGAGGAGAGAGTTTCTGAAACAGAGAGGAATCTGAGAGCATTAGCAAGAGAGAGAGAGCAGAAATCAGTGGGAATCTGAGAAATAGAAAGGTTTGAATTTCTGGGTAAGCTTAGGATTTGAATAAGAACTCTGAGCTCTTAGGGGTTGTGGGTCGAATTCCAGTTTGGGGCAGGGCACACCATTTTGGATAAACTAGTATTCAAGGTTTGAATCCAATGTAAATTTATCCGTGGAATTCATTAAATTGTTGGTTTGTCCATTTCTTGTTGTTCCATTCTGTAGGAGTATGAAATTTATGGTTTGATATGGACAAACTCGTTCTGGAATAAATAACTGTTTCTATTTTGTGTGCTAAAGTAATCTTTTTTTTTTTATTGGTCAAATGTGATGCTTCTTACTAAACCCTGAACTTATAATTGCTTTATTTTAGATTATCATGCATTCTAAAATACCATTCGAATGTTCATTTTGGGGACATATTATCTGACCCTGAATTGTTGGAATGCATAATTCTATAGCAGATTTAGAAACCACTGGATAGTTTTGCAGGTCAAAGGTTTTAAGTTAGAGTGTTTGTTTACTTAATGTTGGTTTCACCTTTGTTCTTCTCCTTTTTTAAATGAATTCGTCTCATAGTTCTGTAGTGTATCCTAGAAGTCATTTGATTATTCAGGTGGCTCAAAGCCACATTTAATCAAATTAAGCTAGGTAAAAGCATGCTATGACTAGCTTTGGTGTGTACATCCTGATAATCTGAAGCTTTTACAGACTTGATTTGAATGGTTGTTATTGGGTTGGCTTTAAGCATACTAGAAATGGTGTTATGAGGGTGTTGATTTTGGTATAATGGATATATGCTTTAGGGAATGAATTATATTGACGTGGGCCATTACAGATTTATTAGCTTTCAAATATATTGATTGCTGCTAATGTATTCAAACGCTCAAATTCATAGAAACTGGCTGCTTTGTATGATGAATGCAAATACCCATGATGTAGTAGTTAATTGGACTTTTTTTTTTATCAGTGTTAAAAGGGTTCAAATAATTTGCTTCCAAACAGAATGAAACCAATTTTTTTTTTTAAAAAAAGAATCAACAGAGTTGATCATTTCTGAAACTGTGAATTTGCTCAAAGATTCGGTTAGGAGTTATAATTTGTTCCTGAACCATGTTTTAAAAAAGAGGAATGCTTAATGTATACTCTTGTTATTTGGGGATGAACAGATAGGTATATAACAGGGCAGTCTAAATTAATGGCCAACATGGGATATCTTAAAGCTTTGGGTATTTTTGTTTGCATAGGGAGTTATGCTGTGTCTGTAGATTTGGAAATAATGCATTTCATTTGGTATTTTCATGATTGTGTCCCTTGCATAGAATGGTTGTGATTTCTCTCCTATAGGGTATAGGTTTGTCTATTTGTGGTCTTGAATCAGCCATTCTTTTAGTTATTTAGTTATTCATCTATTTTAATTATTATTTATTTAATTATTCCTTTCTTTCTTTTCTAGCTGAATTATCTGAGATGAGGCCTAAAATGTCTCACAAATGTAGGGAACACCTTTAATGACTGCCTTTTCATTCTTATTTTAATACCTTAGCCCTTGTCTACCACATTCTCAGGCAATTCAATAGGCAAGCTGATGCCTTGCAAATTTTGGCTTAAACCTTTACCTTATTGGTATCTACTTTTGATCATCATTTGTTCCACCACGTTTCTTGTCTTCATGGATATTATTTTCTTAGACTCTTTCTCCATAATCTCCAAAGTTTGGAAGGAGCTCCCTAATGCTTGCTTTGCTGCTTCAACATAAGGAATTGAAATCGACTTAGAAATCAGCATATCTTCCTCACTCCTGATGATGATGACCCTTCCTTCATCAATGAACTTAAGTCTCTGATGCCAAGTAGAAGGTACATCCCCAACTGCATGGATTCACGGTCTTCACAGTAACATTGTATATGATGACTCAATATCGATGACTTGGCACACCACTTAGAAGGTACTTGGGCCGATTTCTATGCTTAGAGTGATGGACCCCTTTCTCCTAGAGTCGTCAAAATCTCTTACTACAAGATCACTTGCTTTCATGTGATTAAGGCTAATAGGTAGCTACAAGAGTATAATGTAAGTTAATACATTTAGAGTGGAACCATTATCCACCAGAACATTTGCAACAATGCAGCCTTCACATTTTACTGTGATATGCAAGGCCTTATTGTGATTACTACCTGATGTACTCAAATCCTCCTAAGGTTATTGTATTTGAGAACCCTCACATAAATCACCAAGTCTCCAAATTTTTCAAGAGTGACAGTGTGACCGATGTAGGCTTGGTTTAGCACTTTCTACATGGCTTTTCGATGTGAGTTAGAGCTAATAATCAGAGATAGGAATGATATCTTAACTTGAACCTTGCCTAGCTACTCTAAGATGTCATGTTCACTTTGTTTCATTATCTTAAGGAATTCATCCTCCTGGTTAATATTCTGCTTAGCTGTGGTCTTTACCACTTTCTTCTTTCCTCTGTTTTAATTATTTATGGTTTTCAGAGCGTAAACTCTCATATTTGTAGTTATGCCTTTGACTGTTATATTGCTCCACTGTTCTATTCTTCAATCACTTTCTTTGAAGGTTGCTCAATCGATAACATCAGGTTGCATATTGTCACTGACTGTGTATATACCCATGGTATAACCTTATCACCTTCATAGGAAAAGAAGCGATGGTTTTAATCACTAAAGTAGAAGATTACACCGCATTCACCAGTGGTTTTGGCTTCAATTTGAAAACTACACGGCTTAAGAAGGTAGTCTTCTTCATTAATCATGGCAATTTTTGGTAAAAAGGTTTTTCTTTCTTCGTTAGTTTTTCCAAAACCCCCTAAAATGCTCTACATTATACCTTCTTGCCAATTGATGGTAAATACATAGTGCTTTCTCACCATATTGTTCTTCTATATCCTCCCTAGCCTCACCAACTTCGTACCCTGCCGCTTTCAAACTTTTGAAGATTGCTTCCTTAGGCAAGGGACATTTCCTCCATGATTAGGCAAGGGGCTAGTATGGATATTGGTGCCTTCTTGTTCCATCTTGAAGGCTCCATGCTTAAGCAGTCTCATGACTTGTTTCTTGAATCCTAAGCAATTCTATATTGTATGGCATATTGTATCGAATCTTATATGTACTATGCATTGGGATCATACCAGGTAGGGGTGAACAATGGGTGGTTTTAACCGCCAAACCGCCTGAACCAACCCAAACCAACAATTATTTTAACTAAACCAAGGCTTAACGGGTTTGTTCGGTTAAAAACCAATAACTGTACATAGAAGGATGGTTAGGTTAATGGTTTGAGTTTTTCTAACCATTGGTTTAATCGAACCGAACCGTATATATTAAAAAATTATATATAAATTATTTTTTAATATATACATATATTATTTTAATACTTAATTTAAATTGGAAATCTGAGGAATTTGACAAATATACTTCTTGAATTTAATAATCTCTCTGGTTCTATTCCCCAAGAAATTGGAATGCAAAGTAATCTTTTGCCGCTTGATTTATCAAATAATACTCTCTCTAGTAGAATTCCTTCTACAATTAGAAACTTGGCCAAGTTACAACCATAGTTACCAAGTTCGTTGGTCTTGAAGGAGAACCGCGAACTAGTTCGTGCGTCCCAGTTAGCGGTACTTTTTCGTCCCAGTTCGTAGTGGTGTGCAAACTGGGACGCTACAATCAATGTCCCAGTGCTCTTTTTTTTTTCCTATGGCAGACTATTTTGGGTGATAGAAAATGAGAAGAAGAGAAAATGGAGGAGGTGAGGGGG
>JASKGM010041869.1:0-22267 GCA_034509205.1 Ceratonia siliqua
CTGACAGGCCTATCTAATCTGACTTTTTTAATAGTGATAAGAACATCTTTAAACTAATTTGAGACTAAATTTCTCGCAAAGGGCCAAAAACCTAAAGAAAAAAAGAGAGAGGAAAATAAAAGGTTACTGGATTATCTTTCTCCAATGTTTAAATTTAACAAAAACAATAATTGATTATAATATATATTTATAAATTTACCATTTATCAAAATAAATAATTATGAAAAATTTAGAAAATAATGAATTGTATAATAATAAATAATAAATTTCTCATCTAAAATTTTTCAAATTTAAAAAATTTAAAAGATACTGAAGAGGGAGAAGCTTGGAGAAATTTAGTGTTACATTAAATTCATTCATTCTCCTCAATTTCTATGAAAAAACTTTCAAACAAGTTGAAGCATTCCCTTCCCTTCACTTCTCCTTCTTTACCCTTCGTCCAAACATAATGAATAAATTGATAATTTGATGTGCTGGTGGGTGTAACAGAACACGTAGTCAATTGAGAATCAGATGCTGCGTCTGGTCCTATCACTTGGAAAATGCTATCCCTGACCTTCCACAAGGTGATAGACTTCACTGGGTGGTCATGAAGCCATTGCGTGCCCCATTAAATCAGCCAGGGAGGACTATCAACATTCTAATTTTAGGGTGATCTTTCATATCGAGAAGTGCTAATCTCACAAGCTTTATCTCTCACAAACCCACTCTATCTTATTTTACATCATCACACCTATCCCATCACATCAACATTTAACCTCTCCCAACATGACATGTAAAGGTTTATGAAATTTATGGATAGAAAGTTTGTAAGAGTAACATTTCTCTTTCATATCACTCAAAAATTACGAAAACTCACCTTCCATGACTTTTAACTTTATTAATTTTTATAAAATATTAATTGTATCATTTTTTATACAATTTTCAAATGTCATACTAAACATAAAAACTTTAAATATCATAGTATCCAATATATAGTATATATATGATACCAACGTACCAACCAACCCAGGATAGAAAGCAATGGTCTAGAAAACCTTTGATGCATTTATTTATGTTTCTCCAACTCAAACACAGAATTTCAACCTCACCCTACATGTGCACTTACACGAAAACTAAATCAGATCTAACAGACAAGTAAAAGATAAAAAGAGTCATAACCTATCTCGAAGATACATGAACTACCTGCAGTGATGGATCAACAGACAGAACTTCGCTGAGAGTCAGACCATAACATGACAGCTGCCAAAAGTGCTATCGTTGCAGTTTCAACCCGTAGTCGGTGTGGCCCTAGACCAACAATTGTAGCACCTGCTTCTATCATCATACTGACTTCTTTCTCAGTGAAGTCTGGAAAACTCCATAGCAACATAAACAAGCATTAATTTTATTTTATTTTTACCTCTCTAGCAGATAATAGATTATAAATAATCACAATTTAGTTTCATGATCAAAAGACTTCAGGCCAAGGAACTGGCCCCAGTTCATCCCCCAGAGGTCCCTCCAAAATTAGTTATTACATTGCTTAAAGATTAAAAAACTACTTAAATTGAAAAACTACTTGTTTGGAAGTTTTGAGGAGAGGGGGGTGATGGAATAGAATTGGGAAGAAGGAAAGTTATCATTCCATGGTTTGGATATTTAATGAGGAAAGGAATGATAGTCCCCTTCCCATCGTTTGGAAGTTATAATGGTCATTAATAGAGTGGGGTTATTCTTTTCCGGTATTACCCTTATATATTATTTCTTTCAATGCTTAGTAAGGATAAAATAGTAATTAAATAAATAATGGGGACTCAAACCATCCCAAACCCCACAATTTGGGGAGAGGGGTTTCAAAGTTAGAGTGTGGAGTGAATAAGGAGGGGTTAGTAACCCATCCTAACCTACCCCATTAATACCAACTATGGAACACTTCTTCCACTGAAAAAAATGTCAACGTGTCAGCTACAAAGTTTCATTTACCGTGATAAAGAGAGGGGAGGGTTTGCCTAACAGTTAACCTCAACTTTAGATATCATATCAATTGAAATGCCCATTAATGCCCAGACATGTGGTAAAACCAATAGAGACTGAACAACATTTAGCATACTAACCTCCTTCTGGTCCAATTATAATTAAGCCACTACTTTCCTGTGATAATGATGTCAATGCACCAAGAACAGGAGTTGACTTCGCTGCTGCAAGGAGAGAAAGCTTTGATTGTGCAATCTATAGGACAACAAATAGGTTTAATCAATTATCAAAAAAGAGCCGAAAAAGAGTTCAAATGCCATTAGAATCTTGAAATTCATTATATAGCCACATAAACTGCAAATAAAACAATGGAATCAGATCTGTTATTTTTAAGGTGAAGAGTGCCGAAGGTAAAAGGGCAAGTAAGAGTGCAAAATAGTGTAGATATCTACTATCTACAAACATATCACTGGGTTATAAGTGGGAGGTTGCCGCAACACAGTGGTTAATATTCTTCTCAAAGAACTTAATGCGTGCCAATAAAAAATGCAGAACTTACAAGTTGCGAAAGGTCATCAATCTCTATTGGAGGTTTTAGGACCATTTCATGCAGCCGTTGACCTATGAAAGAGACAACAATGCAAGTATCACTGGCCTAAAGATAGTAGGTGACTCCTTCATTTTAGACCCAAATGAAAAACTTCCTTCAGTCTCAATAACAGTGAATTTCTAATAGGAGTAAAAAAAATGTTTGAACCTCAGATGCAATTATATATATACATAGTTACATTGTTTGGATGCTGCTAAAATGACATGTTCCAATCTGTCCACCCGATTTTCTGAGATTGATGGACAACGTTCAGTCAATAGAGGAGTTACACTATTGGCTCCAAGTTCCTATGGCAGTTAAACATATGAATAAAAGTGAACAACCATAACACAAAGTTCTTAGTCTAACCAGATAAAATCACAAATCACAATATGAAACTGAAACATACTGTGCACTTCTCTACAAGCCAGTCAGCACGACCACCCTTCAGAGTACCTAAACAGGGATTGTCTCTCAAAATGTGAAGAAATGGGTGGAAAATTTTAAATCTCCAAAACAATGCAACTGGAATAGAACTGGTTTTGATTTAAAAAAAAAAAAAAGTACAAGAACTTACCAAAACCTGCAAATACATGCCATTGAGCGTTATGTGGAGGTATTAACTTTGGATCATTCAATGCAACAAAATCAAGTCCCGTGCGATCAATGTTCTGTATGCACCCTTCTACTAAACCTCCCTTCCCATTGAAGAGCTCTACCCTTGCACAGAATGAACGGATCATCAAGAAAATTTTCTTCAGATCACCGTGAAGTGCTAGAGATAAAAACTGAAACACCAATCATAAAAGATGTGCCAGAACTGTCTCTTTGCACCCTTTTCATTGAATCCACAGCCCTGACTAAACAGTAATATATGATGGAAATCATTGGGATCCACCGCCAAAGCAAGCCCCCTCCCCCCTTGCCAAAAAAAAAACTTCCCTTTTCAGTCTAAGACTCATAAACTACCAACAAACATTTTAACAAGATCGCTGACAGAACACATTACACAGTCCTTTTTTGGTTTAAATGGATCCGACCACGGTTTGAACTCGATCCCTTTAGCCCTTGAGATGACTCCAATACTACTAAGCCAAGGACTCATTGGTAGTTCCTTTTACCACAATTCACTGAACGTCTTTCCGCTTACCACAATACCAGTTTATTTAATTTGATAGAGTGAAATCATATTTCAAGGTCAAGACTAATTGGCACAAATAAAGCTCATGTAACTCATGACTGATGATCATTACGATTATGGTTACCTATCATTGGCGCTCAACCTTAATACTTTTGTCATGTGCCAGAATTCATCACCTTGTACACGCATAACATTACCCTGCATTGTTTCAGAAACAAAGAGTTAACTATATTTGATCAAACGAATGGAAAATTAACTACAACGGTATTTTATATACGAATGCTAACTTTAGACCCAAACTAAGAACTTCCCAACCACCTGATCAGTACTAAGGCTATGTGGTGTCCATACCCAACAAGGGGAAGTACACAAGGAAATTGTTATCTGAAATTCATTGAAATATTAACGCTATAAAAATGTGACCCGTGACTCAAACTAACAGATAATATGAAAATCTTTAGAAGATACTAAAATGCAAATGTCGTTAAAATATAATTCTTCCATATTAGACAGCAGACTAATCAAGTTTAGGACTGAATAAACACTAGCACTCACTAGAACAAGCAAAATATAGCCAATTGGTCCTTAAGCAGAGTGAAAGTAGCAAGAACAGATATTATGAGAGAAACTGCACGAAATATAAGAGGGAGGGAGAATATGCCTTGGAAGGAGGAAGAACTTCGGAGTAGAAGCGCGGGAATCCACCACGTGACTGGTCCCCATAATCAGAGGATGAGAATGCTCGGACGCTCAAGGTTCTGAACCATGAGCTATTTAGAACTTCTGCAAAACGGGGTCTCCCGGATGTTAGGGTTTGCATTTTCAACAATATCAACTTTGAAGGAGACACGGCACAAAACGAGGATATAGCCATTGTCCCATTAAATGGGAAAATGCAAAACGATATCGCAGACACACACAAAATCCGAAGGATAAAGAAAAAGAAACAACAATTGGTGAGAATGAGACACGGGAAGGGAGGGGAGCACAATTTCGTTCAAAAAAAAAAAAGGAAAATTGAAGTATAAAGATTATTTGTGATTTTTCTCTTGATATGCTTGAAAACTTTTCTTTTTTGGTGAAAATATACTTGAAATTTTAAATTCTAAATTTTTTTATTTTTTTTTATTTACATATCTTTTTCCTCTTTTTAAATAAGAAAATATTTGATTTAAATACACTTCTAATTTTTTTAATATTGTAAACTTTTAATTTGATATTTTATTTTTAATTTAAATAATATTATTTTTATATATTTAAAAAATTTTCAATTAAATTATTATGTCATTTTTATTCATAAAATAACTATATTATAATTAATAAATTAGATTTTATTATTATTTATATACAGTAATTATTTAAAAAAAAAATTAAGTAAAATTATATTTAAATACATGTGATTTTATCTTTTCTTAATTTTTGGTGATTTTAAAATTTACTTAATAATTTTTTAAATAATTTTTTTAAATAAATAATAATAAATATGTGTATGATAATTAATTATAACATAATTATTTTTTATTTATATATAAACAAAAATATGATGAAAATATTTAATTAAAAAAATTTTAAATATAAAATAACAATGTTATCTAAATTAAAAATATATAGATGAATTTAAAACTTTTACAATATTAGAAAACCAAAACTATATTTAAACAAAAGATTTAAATTCTTAAATTTTTTTTGTTTTACTTTCCCTCAAGTCTCCGTGGCCAAAAAATTAAAAAGAAAAACACTTAGGCACCTAATTTCAATTTAGGCTTATATAAAAAAAAATTGTACTTTTAGAAATATTGTATTTTGAAATAATACTTCACAAAACTTATTTTTTTAATGCATCAAGTAATTTTAAAATAATATTTTCAAATGATGAAAAAATTTTGTAAAATATTATTTTAAAATATTATATTATCAAAATCATCAAAATATATTTTCTTTCTTAAAACAACCCACATGACCGTATCCCAATTTTTTTGTAAAAATTTCAAATATAAAAGTAAATATGATTGAAATAAACATTACCCCCTGATGATAAAAAAAAACTCAAAAATCAAGAATTCCTTAATTTAGTTAAAATTTTCTTTCTGCGGCTGAAATTATTTTGATGTAGAAATAAGTCCATAGTCATTTTATTACGCATGTTGTTGCAATATTTATTGTCAATTAATATTAAATTCTGGTTTATCTGCATCATTCAAATCATTTTTTCACATGTTTTTTAGTGGATTTGTTTCCAAAAGAAATCTACATTTTGCTACAAACCATGATCATGGATCATAGGACTTTCTACTCTAAGAAGATGAGTAGTGATTCTCAATAATATTTTATTTTATTTTTATAATTTATTTTAAAAATAATTTTAAAATTAAAAAAAATTTCCATAACCCAATATTTAAAAATAAATAAATAAAATAAAATAAAAAATGTCATATAATAATAGTGCCAACTCAAAGAGAGAGATTTTAATCCCAATATTTTCAGGTTAGATCATTTCTTCATTTTCTTAAAATCTAGACCAACCTAAATTTAATAGCACTTTTTTTCAATAGAGTAACACTCTTTTTAGTTGGAAAAATTTTCGGATCCATACTCTAAAGGAAGGGAGTGTAAAGCTATTTACACATATTTATTGTTAAATTGATTATATTTAAATTTAATGAAAATCTTGAAATTTATTTATCTAATATATTACTCTATGTCTCTATCTAATAAGAGGAGACCTTGTATCATAAAGCAGGATATCTTTCTAAATATTATATTAGTCTATAAAAATATATAAATCAATTTAATTATCTTGCACAAAACAGTCAAATCATGCAGCAAATAAAGTAGAAAACTGAAAGATAAATTCTACCCAAACTAAGAAAAGATTAATAAGAGTAATTAAAAAGCTGTTCTTAATTTACATTTACATTTACTTTTAAACCAGCAAAAAGAGCCAAACTTAGGATCAAAGAAGCAAATTTACAAACACCCATCTAGCAATTTCATCAAAAACCTTGATCCCTCTTGCAAAGTCCTAAATTTTGGATCAAAGAGGCAAATTTACAAGCACCCATTACGCATTTTTACCAAGAACCCTAATTTTCACCCTCCTCTTCCTCCTCATGGTCCCTGTCATCTTGACCATCGCCTTCATATCCACCTCCTAAATCGCATATCCTTTTCCAGATTTCCTCCGAAAGGGGAACAACGGAGAGCCTAGGCTGCTTGAACAGAGCAAGATTCTTGAACCCTTCATCCCCTTTCATCTCCTTCAAGTCTACCGGCCTCCTCATTTCCCCAACTGCTTTCACATCCACAGCGCCGCCGCCGTCCTCATCCGTGTACCACTCACGCACGACGGTCACAACACCAACGACACGGCGACCCTTGGCACCGGAGTGATAGAAGAAGCAGAAATCGCCTAGTGCCATGGACTTGAGGTATTTCTGGGCTTGCTTGTTTTTGACACCATCCCATTTGCTTATGCCTCCATTGGAGGCTTGGTCCTCCCATGACCACTCTCCTGGCTCTGTTTTCAAAAGGAAGAACTGTTTCGCCTTCCCCATATGCTTCTCTTTTTATCACAGTTCTCCTTGTCTACAAGCTTTTTGTGCTCTTTTGGGTCTCGCGAGGGAGTAATGAACCAGGCAGGTCATTTATGGCGGCAAAATATAGACTTGGCGCCAATCAGGTTTATGGATTCCCCTATCCATGGCCCGGCCCATTAAAAATCCAGCTCAGATGTGGTGTCAAAACTTTTGTTTTGGGCTTCTGGCATGGTTGTAAGTCAACATCGTGATGTAGGTAGCTCCCAAATAAATGTCAAGTTAAAAATTTTCGTTCATAAATTATTAAAAAAACAACTTCAATGGTTTATGCATAATTTACAAATGATGCTTCTAATGATATATATATTTTTATACAAATCTAGTTTTAAAAGCTCAACTTAGACTAACGAAAGCTAGGGAACAATTAGAGTTCATATGTTGGCATTTTATTATTATGCACATTACTCTCACTTGTGTAAGGTGATAATTTTGCTCTAACTATGGGTTAATGAGGTTAAATACATAAGATCGAAATCCATTGCCTTAAAATGGTATGAATTGTGTATAGTATGTGTCTAAGAAGTATGGATACTGAAATGAATATGAGACATGAACGTTGATTTTATCAACTTTTTTTAATGTCAATACTGAAGCACAAAGTCTGCTTTTTAATGCATCCATTATCAGATCTAAGGCATAGAGTCATCTATTGTGCTTACCTGGAGATATTGAACTCATTCTTGCTTCTCCTCTTCACTTTTGATCCTCTTCACTCTGATTCACCTGAGCAGAACGTATGGAGAAAGATGTAGAGAAGTGGAAGCTCTCTGGCTCACGACTTACTATGTTTTCATATGTGCAGTAATGGGGCTGCACAGACATATATATAAGTTTGAGTGCAGGGGCTCCACAAATTATAGTTACACTCATGGAATGACTTACCCATCATAGTCAACCCATTTAAATATATGTGACGTACACAATATAAATTCCATAATAATATATATATGTATTTGACACATACAAAACGTTGATCTGGGTTTTATGAAATATATGTATTTATGTAAGTCCACAAGAATATATATTAAATATTCCAACAAATACTTCATAGGTGTGTAAAATGATTTTCTTCCACAAATATCAACAAACAACAATGAAATAAGTTGCCCAATAGTTTTGGAAGAAAAAAGTTTGGTGTAAGTTAATAAAAATTAAAAATTATCACATTGGTTTTGTTATATGATTATGATTTAGTCTTCTTCTTCTTCTTCTTTTTGGTGCATTATAAGTGAGTAGAAGATATTGCTCCCTCTTCTGTTAATTTCATGTTTTAAAAAGTCAAATTCTAGAAATAAGCTTTTGGTGTATGGAAAAAAGATGTATTTATTGCTAAGCTTTACAATTATCACCTTTGTGGGCAAAGGGTAAACATTAAAATGAGCAGGCTATTTAGCACAAGTAATCCCAAGTTTTCAACTCGGAAAGAACTTTCTTCATTTGTTTGAGATCTTTCAAATGATGATATTCAGCAGCACATTCCATAAGGCATTAAGTCGTTTGGAAGTCAAACCGTTTGATAAATTTTTAAAAATAAATAAATCAAGTTAATTATAAATGACTATATAAATATAAGCAGTTTCTATCCTACTCTTGAGTAGGGGTACTAAGGAGAGATCTCAATCGTCATATGAAAGTGTAGTAAATTTTAGTCGTGATCTTTTTGCAAAATTTTGTTAGTATTATCCAATAACAAGAAAGTATGGTAGAAATCGCCATAAATATATTGACAAAATTTTTTAATAAAACCCAATAGAATTTATTTGACATATTTAAATATATATTGATGATTAATTTGATTTGTTTATTTTTTATAAATGGGATCATCTAATTTATTTATTTTTTGAATTTCTGTTGTTAGATTCTAAAATTTTCCTTGACTAATCCACCCAAAAAAGAGGTATTTTGATCATAGTGATTCAGAGTCAGCAAAGAGACGAGCACCATCAATAGTCATCCAATATGAAGGTGTCACAATCATGGTTGTAGGCCAACAATGTAGTGTTAGACCATTCCATGATGAAGAACATTCAAGTACACACAACCCTCTTTAATGAAAAAGAAAGAAATATAAGGCTTTAAATTTTAGGTCAAAAGTGGGCATCACTTAGCTAGGGTCCATATAGAAAGGGCATTGTGTGGTATTCTACCATTTTTGTGAACTTTATTTTAATCTTAAGAATAAGAAAGCTTAATGTCAAAGATTTTAATTTTTAGCATTTTTATTATAAAATTTTCAGTACACAGTTATGATACTCTCGACGCCCCCACATGTATAATAATACAATTACAAAGTTATTTGATATATCATTATTTTAACCTAAAAACTAGTATTTAAGAGTATAAATAATATCTCTAATACCAGTTTAATCCAAAAACTATAACAATCTTATATTTTTAAAGTTTTAATTTTATTATCTTTTATAAAATATCATTTGTATTTTATTTTTGATAAATTTTTCATTTTCATACTATAAAATTCTCTAAACAAGAGAATGTAAGATGGTAGTATACTAAATAATCCTATGCTTCTAGAGCTTTCTTGTCTAAATAAGATTTCACTTTTTTTTTAATATTATATTGAAGTACTGTATAAATAAATGTCATGAGATATTATTTAAGAGTATAATATCTATAATAAACTTTAAGTGAAATTATCTCTAAAATAATTAACATAAGCTATATGAAAGGAAATTTCTGGACAAGTGACAATAACACACTCGACATCTTGTTGAGACTTTTATACGAGTAGTTTCTTGTCAAGATGAAATTTCAGTTACTAGAAACCACCTTAGAATTTTCTATTTCTAGATTGTGAACTATGCAAAAGGATTTTTTTTGTGTATGTATTAGACTTGATCATGGACTAAGTTACCAAGATAAGTTTTATAAGGTTTTAAAAGGTTTAAACTCGAAATTTGCTCCATTATTAATATATGTCTTTGGTATAAACTAATAAACCAAATTAGATATTATTATTCTTATATTATCTTTTTAATTTTTCTTTTTTCTTTTTCTAAGAAATAATAAGTAATTAAAATTTTGAATTTTTTGAATAATTACTTTTTTTATTCTAAAAGTGAATTAACATGCATGTTAGTGTACAAAAAGTATATTTGGGTTGCTAAAAGAGTATGGTTTTAAAACTATGTTTCATAAAACATGACATATTAGATGTATGGAATTATACAAAAAATAAAGAGAGACACAACAAAAACTTATGAAACACAAATACTTCAAAATTAGAATGTCACCGGACACGTATCAAATACAACGGAATACTTTAAGTTACACACAACATTTCAAAATTTGTTGTATTTCATATTCATATTCGTGTTCATATTTATATTTCTTAGATGACAAATTATGAACAAAATCCACAAATGAAACATGAATACTTTAAATGCAAAATTGTGTTCATATCAAATACTTATAAGATGATATAATATTATAAATTATACACGAATATTTTACATTTTATTCTAATGCGATGTTTATATCTATTTAGTATCTATATTAGTATCCATATTTGTTAGAATAATCAGAGTCACAGTATGGTCATTTAAGCAAAATTTGTTGAACTAATGCAAGAATATTTGGGAGGCAGAAGAGGTTTTGTCCTAAGAAAGCCTCATTATATTTGAATGGTACTAAAAGACAAATGTACCTAACTTTAACATTGATTTTGTACTAGGAAACTTGAAAGTCTATTATTTTATGTCTGTCCCCACAAAAAAGCTATTATTTACTTTGGAAATCAAAGAAACTTTGGGTCGGTTTTGCTGGTTTTATGCCAAACACGTTGGAAACTTTACAGCTTGTGCATAGCTTCATCATGCAAGATTCGGTCATGGTTTATATCACAATTCAAATTACACAATAATTATTATGAGATACTTTTAGATATATTATTTTTTAATTAAAAATATTTTTATTGATATTTTCTTTTATAAATGAGATATCAATAAAGAATATAAATATTGGGTATTGTAAAAAAATATAATACACCCATAGTATCTAAAAAAAAATTCTCTTTAAATTATCAACATAATAGAGCTCCATTTATCACTGTTAAGGATTTTTTTTTCAAAAATTTTAATTTGTGAAATTAAAAAAGTAATAATCAAACTCTTAATTACAATCATAAATTATAATATTATATCTAAAAATTATTTTATCTCAAAAACTTAACAGTTAATTTTATTATTATGCGTAAAAGAATGCTCTTTGCTTCCCTTTTTGCTTAAAAGAGTGCTTAGAACGAACATGTTTATCTTGATTCAAGCACATGAACGGTTAGGAAAAGGAAGACTAAAATTCTATAGCAAGATAATGAATACCCAAATTCAAACCTACCAATGAAATTTATCTATGAATACATTAAAAAATATTGGAGGAAATTATTCTACTGGGTGTCTAATGAGATTCTACTTCACTAAATTTATTTTGAAATGCCATTCTAAAATTATTTGAGGACTGAGGTACTAAAGAACAAAATATGTCTCATGAAACACTGTTTGAAATACAATACCTTTAGAAGCTGTGAATAAAATTATTCTAAAATCCTCTTTCCAGCTGCCAGAAAGTGAAGAACAGAGGAAAACAGAGGACTGAACTAGGTCTTTAAATGTCAGAAGAGGTATATGGAAGCTACTACTGGTACATGAAATTACAAAGAGGGTTGACACATAGCCTGGATTTGATGAGAGAACCAGAAATAGATCTCATGGTTTTTGCTTCTGTGTGTAGATGTAGTCTGTGTGGGCTGCAAGTGTTCTTCTCATCAAACACTCTTCTTCTCCAATGCCTTCACAACTTTCCTCTGCCCTCTCCACCTCCAAAACCTTCATAGACATCAAATCTTAAGATTCATAATTGAAAAAGAGAAAAGAAAAATGCATGTAAAATTATCTGAGGTATCAGATGGAAGTAAATCTGATGAGTAAGTGAATGGAATTATTTCTATGACAGAGAGAAAAAGAAACTAACTCACCCCATGTTGAGTTTTGTATGGAAGAACAGGTGAAGAAGCAGGAGCAGGGCTGGGTCGGCCTGCATATGTTAGGTTGAAGAACAAGAGGAAGAAGATGGCTGCCGCCATGCAAATGGAGGTTCTGACCTTAGAGTGCATCTTCGTTTTCTGGTTTCTTGAAAAGCCAAGTGCCTAATAGTTTGAAACACAGTGAGAATGGGATTGTGGAAACAATTTATATAGACAGTGATGAATTAGGATGGGCACAAATGGAAACAATTTATATAGACAGTGATGAATTCGACAGTGATGAATTAGGATGGGCACAAATGGAACTTTACCCTTTGCCTTCTCAATTGTATATATATATATATATATATATATATATATATATATTAAATATCTTTTTAATAACTAAAAGTCTAAATATAAAAATATATCTTATATTTATATGAATAATTTTAAGTAATAATTTCTTTATAGAAAATTTTGGGTACATCAAAGGGGTTAAAGAACCGAATTGATTTTTAGAATTTTGCTGCTTATGTTTACATAACTAATTTTTTCTTTCTTATGTCTACATCACTAATTTTTGCTTATGTCTACTAGATGTTATTTTTATGATTTATGATAAATGAATATTATTGTTCTAGGATTTAAAATGAATAGGTGTTATATCTAGTGTATTTATTTAAAAATAAGGATATTGCACATGTTAAGTTATGCAGGTCAAAAAAGGTCAATGACCTACATTCGGCCTTGTAGGCTGATACTTACTTTTGGATTTGGCTTAGAGCAAGTCACAAGTTAGGATCAGGCCAAATCTTTAACAAATAGGCTTAGCTTATTTTAGCCAAAACATGACATATTTCCACCCATACCTAGAAGTATTATATTTTACAATATTCAAAATTATAGTTTGTCAAAAAAAATTTAAAAGTATTTTATAATGATTTTAAAAGAATATTGAACCTCATAAAGTACTATTTAAAAAAAATAATATGATGACACGATATAGGAATTTGATTAAACTATTTTCAAGTACCTTTATAATATTATAGTATGAACCATCATTATAAAATTATTGAAGGCACAAAAAAAAAATTCTAATATATTATTTTAAAATATAATTTTGTAATGAAAAATAAAGACATAATATTATCACGTAAATATTTTTTATCACTTCAAACATTAATTTATTGGTATTAGTTAAATATTTAATGTCATAGGCTAAAATAAATAATATTTAAATTATAATGATTCAATTAATTAAAATTAAATTATAAAAATAAAAATAAAAATATGATGAAATTATAAAAATTAAATCTTCTATTAATCCTATTAGTTATTATTGTCGTATTATCAACCATTATCCCATAAAAAAATTTCATGTAATCAAACGAAAGATAATTTGTCTACATATTTTTAATGAAAAATAATAAAATGTTATAAATATGATTTTTTTCAACAAAATTAGTGAAACTAGCGTAGGCTTTGATCAATTAGAAAATAGGGTTTGGTACGTAAAACGGTAAAAGGAGAAATAGAATGTGGAGGATGAGAAAGCATTAAATGTAGAGTGGCATTGAAAAGTAAGTGTACGTGTTCAAACTCAATAGTTGTGATGGACATTTGGCCACGGGACGTTTTCTAGAAACCATTAGTTTCATTAATTCTAAAATTACAATATTTTAACAAAATCTTAAATAGCAATGATCATTTTTAAAAAATTTGGTCATTGAATATGTGTTAGACATTTAGTATTATACTAAAAATAATTGTCTCAAGATGCATATAAAAAAAATTTCATTAAATCATGATTATTTAATACATACATTAAACGACTATAATTTAATAAGGTTACACAGGTTGAGTTCAAATAAAGAGTCTCATGCCATTTGTATATTCTTTTATTAATTTCTTTCTTCTCTTAATAATGTTATTTTGATAGTGAAATCTCCATGAATAATATTGACTTAACCATCGAAATACTAGGGCCTAGGCGAAGTTACCATTCCAATCTAGGCACTAACCTCTTTTTGATTGCAAATTACTATATACAGCCTGTTTGGATCTTCTTAAAGGAGGAAAAAATGAATTTTTCTCCAAGCAAAATGAAAAAATGAGTTGTTCATATCTGCTTCTTCTTGAAAGAGAATAAGAAGTAAAATAAAAAATTGTGATTAAAGTAGAATCCCTATTTTGTAACTTCTCCTTCTAGAATGGGAAGTATATTCATTTTTTCTCGACTATTTTGTCCCTCTATTCATCATAGTTACATCTTTTTTTATTATAATATTATAATTAAATTTTATTATAATTATAAAATTTAAATTTAATTAAATATTTTTTTAATATAGTTATATTATTTCTTTCATTAAGTTATTTTTTATTATGATTATTTTTACATAATTATTATTTTATTTTAAAATTTTATTTTTAATCATGTATATATTCATTTTATTATTTTTAAATTAAATATATAATTTTTATCCATTAAAACTTAATAATTTTAAATTTTTTGTGCATACTATTTTTAGTAATTTTATCAACCAAAAATCCTTTTATAGTTTTGCAGTCGAACATATTTTCTGATTCAAAAGTCAATCTCATTTATTGTATCCGAATACAAAACAACTTCTCATTATACTAAAATATATTTTTTTTAGAATTAATTTCTTATTTTATAAAAGTCATTCTTTTTAAAGAACATCTAAACAGACCCATATTATCTTTGTTCAGAATTTGAACTTGGTGATCAGTCATTTCAACTCTCCCTATGCTAATCACTTAGAATTAATTATTTTTTAAAATTTTCAAAGGTGTCAATGTCCCATAAAATTCACATTTTTCTCGAATTTTTTAAATAATTATAAAAAATATCTCAAAATTACATTAAAAAAAAGTCTAATATAGAGTTGTGCAGTAAAAGATTACATAATAAATGAGAAAGAGGTTGGAGTGTGGAAAGAATTCAGTTTGCCCGCTTTTGAAGGCTAAGTTGGAAGCCCAAAGATGACATCCCCATGCTTGTATGATCTCTCTCTTTCTTTACCCAAAGCAATAAAGTAAGTAATATATATGGCTATTGTCCACTGCAACACCCACCCACAACCCACGTCATCATCTCTATTAAATATAATATACAAGACTTGATTGTATTTTAATACAGTATAATTCTCAATATTTTCAATATTTTTCATATTTATGTGAATATATTTAATTATTCTTAATATTAATATAATAAAAAATAAAATAAAAAATTAATATATTCATGCTTTCTTATATAAAGATAAATTGAATAGCACAAAAACTGGAAGGAAGCAAAGCAATATATAAAGCAAGTTGAGGGTACCGCTAATCAATTACAAGGATGCCAAGGTTTAGCTTTCTGTTTCCTTAGTCGATTACAATATTTGCTGTACACGAATGTCTGTCTATTCCCTAATCCACTCGATCACCTCCTTTAAACTTTCCTCTTCCAACTCCGCTCCTCTCTTCATCATCATTCATCCCCATCAACTTTATTTCAATCCCAACTCTTCTATATCCCTCCATTATCAGACACAGATATCTTCTATTAGCTTCCTAATACTTCTCCTGTCTCTTTATTCTTAACCAGATGGAGGAATCCAAGCCAGTATCTGTAAAACGGCTAAAAGAGCACCTCCAACACCAACAAGAACCCTTTTCATTGCATAGTTACCTCTCAGAAAGAAGATACATGTTCAAGAACTTGAGCTCTCATAGTAGCCTTCATTCAGCAGAGAGCCTAAAGGAGTTGATCAGATATGAAAAACACAAGATAAGAACAAGGTTCTTACAAGCTACTGGGATTTTAAGATCACTATTTTGCAAGTTCATTCCCAATAATGGTGAAAACGAGGAGTCCTCAAACTGGGTTGGAGAGCAAGAGAGTTATCTATATGTCCATGGGATAACAGATGATGATACTCAGAAAACTCAACAAACAAATGGGCTTTTCTCAGTTAACAGATTAGCAGCAGCATCTGATCATTACAGTAACAAGGATGTTGAAGCCAAGGTTTTGCCTTATGAGCATCACAGCTCAACTCTTGTGAACATGTTTCACACATTCACACTTCCCAAATTGAGAAGACTAGGGGTAAGAAATTCTTTTATGGAGTCATAATATTTTTTAACACGAGCAGGAATTTCAGTGTTTTTAAACCCGTCAACCGATCCAACGGGAAAGTAACTAGTCTAGTTTGGTTAAGATTTATAGTCTATAAAGCACCGATTCTTCAAAATTGATAATTAAATTGATTCACTAGCGGATAGTCTATCCAAGTCAGAATTCAATTCCCATTTTAAAACAGTGTTCATCTTATTGGGACATATGCAGCATTACTTCACTACCTTAGCATAAATTGAGCAAGCACACTCACTAAGCTAACAGGTTGATACAGGTACCAAATCTCATTGGATAACCAACAAAGACAAGCAGCAGCAGCAACACTGCACAGAATCAGAATGGAAAGAACCATTACCTAAAGGTTTGACCTTTACTTAGGCAAAAGTTCCTTCTTGTGAAAATTTTCACCAAATAAATAATACATCATCATATTTCTTAATGGATAACAAATATAATAAATTTTTTAGTAAATTAATGTTTTAATCTTCTAAAAATATCACTTTTAATTGAATCCATCAAAATTAAAATATCTCATTTCACTCATCCAAAAATCAATTTTATTTCAATTTCATCATTATGTTAATTTAATTAATTAATTAATAAGATTTTCGACATTGACTAATAAAGAACATAAATATCTTGCACTTATTTTTACTCTCTCTCTCTCTTTTATATATATATATATATATATATATATATATATATATATGAGATTAGTTTTTATAAGATTAAATTGAAAAAATTTTAACTTTGAATTACTCAATTAAAAAAAAAAATCTTTGAAAGAACAAAACATTAATTTACCCTAAATTTTTCTACTCAAAAAACTTAATTACTTTTATTAATCTTTAATATAAATATCATTGATTAATTGAAAAACTTAATGAAAAAAACCTAAAAAAATTTATCTAAGTTTTGTCCTTTTCAAAGGGGGAAAGTAGAACGCATTTAATAATAATTTTAACTAGCATTATTTCGTTGTTATGAAACAGCGTTTCACTTCAAAGGTCATGAATCCCCAATAACTGGAATTTCCAGTTTGTCCCAGAAATCTGCTAGAGACCCTATGTTCTCAACCTATCTAAGAAAGCTTCTGGTGAACTCACATATTTTGAAATTGAGACGTGCAAACAAAGACAAACTACAGGAGCAGATTGTTGGGACAGCTTCTCTATGCCGTAGAAACAAGAGCACCCTGGGCAAGAGGAAGCAGCAGCTACTGTTTCGCAGTGTAGAAAAAGCCAGAGAATTCCATGAAAATGAAGGAAAAGGTGTTCAGATGAAAGCAATTTCAGAGGCACAAGCCTCTATCACATCAGAAGAGTGGAGACATTTCCACAAACTAAGTAGAGAGATATACATGGAGATAGGAGATGCTATCATGGATGACATTGTCAAAGAAATGATTCATTTATGTTTAAATTAAACAGACTGTGTTCTGAGAAAACATGCTTGTGAGTTTTGCTAACACTTTACACCATTGCCATGCTAAGCACCCTGCCATTTCTAACGGTATAAGAACCACCTAGTTTTCACAATCCAAGCCATGGCAATGGAAGTTTACTGAAATTGCAAAGTTGATAAGTTGTCTGTTCATGATCACAATAGTTCTTTTTTTTTTTTTTAATGAAAGAAATTATATTAAGAAAAAAGAGATGCAAATGAGGATAGGGTATCCTCCTAGGATAAGGTCAAGACCAAAACTAAAAACAAAATTGAAAACATGCAGTAATATTGTCTAATTCCTCTCCATATTTAAAAGAAACATTCCCTTAAAAGAAATCCTAAGCAGAACACTACATAGAAGTTCCAAACACACTATTTCAAGTGATCGCATAATTTAATTGCATTAAAAGCATCAGAGTGAAAGATTATCTGAGGCTAATCAAAAGTTACTAGCAAAATACTTATTCTAATTCCTCCACGGCGGAGTTCACTGACATCCCAAGAACTGTTGTTAGTAACCTGAATCTAGCATCACAGAAAAGGTGGTCAATCTAGTCTTTACTCTTAACTCAAGTACAGCCAGGTACTATATACAGCATCAAACCAGGTTGATATATTGCAATAAGGACCAAATTGGGGCACCAGCATCAGAGTGCTCAGCCATTAAGAGAAGCAAGCTAACCTAGTTGGTGAGGTTTATTTACCATGGCCATGAAAAAACATGGCATCCTTTTTTCTTATAATATAAAGATATTAAACTAAACAGGGAAATTTAAATAAATTAGCACTGATACCAAAGAACGTGCCTATAAATGCAAGTTTCAGTCAAGCGGGATCTCCATGTGAAAATTTACTTTCATCCTAGTAGAGAATTTTCAAGTATAAAACATTAGAATAAAATAGCAATTCTCTGGAAAATTTATGTTTTGCTCATATTTGGAGTAAATAAGACATTGAGCAAAACAAAGGCCAAGTAAGTGATAAGATAACATGACTACCATCTGTCCCCATCCTCACCAAATTCCCCATCTTCAAGCTCTCCATAATCACCATCTCTATGAGAATTACTGCGGTGGTTTCTCTTGTGTCTTTTATGCCGCCCTTCACCATCTGATTCATGACCTGATGCATGCTGTTCCATTTATGCCAAAAATATATATAAATAAATCAGTGAACAATAACCAAATTAGACAAAAAAGAATTGCCATTGTCAAAGCAAGTAGTAAATTTGCTTACCCGTATCAATTTCTTGCGATCACTACTATGTCCACGAGATTTCTTAGTCCTCTCTTTATCGGTTTCATGAGAAATATGCTCAGGACTTTGATGCTGCTTCCGTTGTTTTCTGCTATCATCTTCTGACCTTTTGATTTCTTTAGAAGATTGGATCTCAGTTGTGTCCACATTGTCACTATCTGCTTTATCCTTCTTATGTGCCTCCTCTTTCTCTCTTTCACGTCCCCCCTCTTTTTCCCTTCTTTGCTTCGTTTTCCTTCTTTCCCTTTCCTCTCTCTCCTTCTCCTTTTTTGCCTGCTGAAAATTATACTTCAGAGCTTAATAACTACACAGTTAAGCCGTTTCTTCTCACAAACATAAACATGGAAGCCATATCAGCTCGAGATTCATTATATATGGTTTCATAACTAGTCCATGCAGAACATAAAGAAATAATATTTTTTCTACATTCATAAAAGTAAAATTTAACCAGTAAGTATTTACAACGATGAAGAAAATTTCCAAAAAATTCATATTTAATGTGCATCTCCTTGTAATTTTTACTCAGTCTCATATCCTTTCTTCATACATCTTTGAATTATATCACACCAAGCATGCATTGATATCACTTTATCCACACACTAAAACCTAATAATAACAGCATGGTAATAGTAAAAAAAACAACACAATGTTCACCAAAGTTAAGCATAAGGAGATGCATTCCTCTGATAGGATCTAAAATGCATTCAGTAAGATATGCAGAGAGAACAACAAATAGTAGCCAATTTGTTAATTGGTATCATGGAACATTTTTAATACAGATGCTTATGATTAGCAGAAAGTATCATGAGTTTTATTCATGAGAACTGATATTTGTAGTCCCTGAAACTAGGCATCAGTCAAGAAGCAGACTGGTGATTCACAAGAAATCTGCAGTTTTTTTTATTTTTATGGTAAGAGGAGTTTTTACTTCATATGTTGAATATTTTGTTACTTTTGTATAAGGGATGGTAAATAACACGCGCAAATCACCAAAAAAATAATAATAATTGCAAAGAGAATAAGTTACCCTTTCCTCTTTCCGCTTTCGCTCACTCTCTTTTGCCTCTTCTTTCAGTTGTGTAATGTACTCCTCAAATATTTCCTTGCAAAAGATCTCATCTCCAATAGATCTAACCAAGCATATAGATCCAAAGAAAAAAAAATATTAGGTATTAGTTGCTAGAAAATGTAAAAAATTATCTACAAAATTACAAATCACAAATTGGATATATCCATCAGCAGTGATACTATGTTCTAAACTGCACTATCCACATCCAATTGAATGGATATATTGCTTCCATATACTACTTTTCCCTTTGCCTCATATGAAAGGAAGGGGGCGGGGAAGCAGCATGTCTTCATGGACATCAATTAATCCAGGTTAAGATATGGTAAACAATTATTTATAATAAAATCCCACCATACATTTATATAGCACTAAAAGGCCCAAAACTTCATAAATTTTAGTCACTAGACCAGTAGATAATGTCTGATAGCTCCAGGTCCATACATCTGAGAAGCAGTGACAACTCTACTTTCACATAACATTTAAGTTTCATGCTCAAGTTTATCATGATTCAGACCTGAACTCTTGACTATCTTCAATAACTGGTCTGAAGTCCTCCCACTTTGAAGACATGGTAATATCCTGCAATGAAGTAAGACATACAAAATAGAATAAGAATTCTAACTGTCCAACTGTTAAAACATGACAGCACCTATTAGTTGATGTCCACCATACTGCACCTTGATAGAATATAGTAACTGAAAGAAATCATCTGTAAGACGTTTAAGCTTCTTAGCTTCTTTCTCCTCCTTCTCCCTAGCCCGTTCTAGTAGCTCATCAAACACTAGCTGCAAGGTGATACAGCATCACACCAGATCATTGTGGGGGCAGAAGGAACACCAAAAAACACATTCTCAATCAATTATTAGAACTGACCCTCGGAAAAGTCAAACTTTGACATGTAGAGACAAAATAACATAACACAGGATACCTCAACAAACTAGATTTAAAACAGAAAGTCCTAAACTCAAAGCAATATGTCACATAATATGATTAAGAATGATATTGTTTCACGCATTACTGATCAAGGGAAACAAATCATCTGACATATGTGAAGAATCACCTTCCATGGAATTCAGGGAAAAATAAGGTTGTTTTGGAATCGTATTGGAGAAATTACACCAAAGGATCTTTCCAGTCATAATAGCTCACAGTCACACCAGCACAAACCCTAAATAAATTTTAGGCATTGGAAAGAGTTCTTGGAAAGACTTGGGAGCCATAATTTCTCAACTCAATACCTAACTCACTACGGAAGGCTCCAATTATCAGAATGACAAGTTTGTCTACCTTTCCTTTTTCCATTAACAGCCATATTGAGTGAGAACATTCTTGTTTGAGCTATATTGGTCAAGAGAAAGTATTTTGATTCCAAGCAAATGGTTTATGCATTTTATCAAGTCCACTAGCATTTCATATGGTTGGCAAAGCATAAGAGGGTGGTAAATGCCAATAAGTTATACTCTAGATATTTTCTCTGGATTGAAGCCCCATAAATAAATGAAATTGAGTATAAGGTTGGGTATCATCTATCATATCCTCTAGAAATATATGTGCGCTATATTACACTTATTCCATCATCTATGGTTGTCGGAACAAATTGTTGGACTCAAAATACTAGCTATATATCTGAATGGTTCATTTATTGTTTATTTGACCTACCAAACCTAACAGCAAACCAAAAGGAGGTTGCTCACAAGATGACGTTCATTGCGTGTGATTTATCTGGCCATGAGATCTTAAGAGATCTAAAAAATATATAGACTAGATTGACAAAAATTGATTATGGAGTATGAAGTATCAAATATGGTCTATTTCGTAAAATGTTGCTACCAGGTGTCTGGCCAGAGTATTTTAAGCTATGCTAAAATGAGAGGATATCAAAACACGAGCATTGTTAAGTAAATATTCCAGAACTACCACTGTCAAATACATAAGATAACCTGGGTCATACTATTATAAAGTTTGAAACTTTCATTATAAATGTGCATGAAAAAGACAAACAAAGCAAATTGCTAATAACAATAAAAAAATTCATTTTCCCTTCAAACATAGGAAAGATGAGTTCATAGTAGCCATTCCGAGCATATC
>JASKGM010041880.1:0-22267 GCA_034509205.1 Ceratonia siliqua
CAAGATAAAATTCTTATCCTACATGATTTTGAACCAGATTAAGAGAAAGAAACCTAGTTTTACAAATTCTAAAGTGCATACAGGAATTGGTATTGTAACAAAATAGGTTCCATATGTCTAGCAGTACAATTATGGATGGAGGAATGACACAAAAAGGGATGATAGGGGGAGATGTAATCTGAAATCATATTCCTCTTTCAAAAAAAAAAATAAACAAAACCAAATCAGAGTTGGCTCATGAACCTTCTTTCCACTGCAATTTGAGAACTATCAGATTTCCTCTTTTTTTCTTAAACTTGGCTCGCGTCCCACATTTCCAAAATCTTCCCTTTGAGGCTTACTCTCTTTTTCGTCTCCCTCTCCTTCTGATTCTCCCCCTTTTATGTAGCCAGAAACTCCCAGTCTCCTCTCTGATTTCCCCGAATTCAGAATTTCCTTTTTATACAGCCAGCCACTCCTAGTCTCTATTTTCTTTGCTTTCATAACCAAAGGGGAAACAAAATCCCGTGCCTTCAGTGACAGTCCCGTGAGCAGAGGCAAAAAAGGGAACCAGATATTGCAGCAAGATTTGGGGGAGAAGATGAGCGTGTATTCTGCAGGAGTGAGGGGATTAGCATGAATTAGGGAATTTAGGTTTTTAGGAGCTAATTTAGGCATTTTTAGGGGGGGGGATCCAGGTGTGAACCGAGTCTGGGGCTCCGGTTGGGGTTCCTGGGCTGAATGGGTTTGGGCCTTGTTTTTTTTTTTTGCACAGTGGGCTGAGGGTTTTTTTGTTGTTTTTGCTTTCTTCTTTTTTTTTCTATTTTTTCTGTTTTTTAATTTGTTTTTTTAATTATTATTATTTATTTTTCTTTCATCACAACATTTATTATTATTTTATATATATATATATATATATATATATTTTTTTTTGTATATTTATTTTATTTTTTTGTATTTATTTTTTTTGTTATATATATATTTTTTTCTACTTGGACAAAATCCAGTGTTTACAGTTGTCCCTCTTTACTTGATTCTTGATGATAAAGATGAATGATTAGTGATTTTTTTTCGATTTTCCTGTAAAGAACAAGTAAAGACATAACACAGATTTTGTCCAGAAGCACATTAAAATGGTAAGGAATACCTGAATTAAGGTCAAGGAGAATTACAAATCAAGAGGTTAGGAATTTAGAATGGAATAAATCATCATACTAAATAAACCAGAAAATTGGTACCAGAGAATTGGCGTACATAGCAAAAAATTTGAAATTTAGCATGGAATAATTCGTTGTACGCCACAAAATTTGAGAGTTTAGCATGCAATATTTTCATCATACTAAAAACTCAGAACTAGTGCAAGGGAATTGGGCGTACACCGTAGATTTTGAGAATTTAGGTATTTAGCATGGAGTATTTCATCACACTAAATAATTTAGAAACTGGTACAAGAGAATTGGGTGTACCCAGTAAATTTTGAGAATTTAGGCATTTAGCATGGAGTATTTTATTACACTAAATAACCTGGAAACTGGTACGAGAGAATTGGGCATACACAGTAAATTTTGAGAATTTAGGCATTTAGCATGAAGTATTTTATTACACTAAATAACCTGGAAACTAGTACGAGAGAATTGGGCATACATAATAAATTCTGAAATTTAGTATGGAATAACTCGTCGTACTAAATAACTGAAAACTCGTACGAAATAACTCACCATACGCAGTGAAATTTTGAAATTTAGTAACGAGGTAAGGAGACGAAATCCTATCTCTAAGAATGGAATCAGCCAAAGGTGGTAAAACATCAAATGCAAGAATTTCTAAAAATGATATAAGTATTATTTTTCTATTAATCAAGGCCAGGGACCAACCTTACACTGCCAGTATTTTCAAACAAAACATGTGATGCGATTTTAATGCATGATGATTTTCGAACAAGGTATGGGTTGTAACCTCAATGCCAAAAATTTATGTATTTATTTTATTTACTTGTCATTTCACATATTTCCTTTCGAAAGGTTATGTACCTTTTTAAGGAAAAGGGTCAGTCTAAGCATTCTTCCAACCATTAACCTCTTGTCTTCAAGTATGATGTCAAATCACCTAGTGATCTGACTGTTCCCTACTAAGGACATGATGGCTGATTATCGTACTTAGCTCCAAAGAGCCTTGGATTTCAGATACTTTATCAATTTAGCGTTTTTGGTATGATTGTCTCCTTGATCATAACACCCACTAACCCGCAATAAAGCATTTTGGAGCAATATTTCAATTTAGCCTTTCTAATATTCCGCTCAAGTTTTATCCATAAAATGAACTAAAAACTAAATTTATTGAATGAATAAACTTCATTTATAGATATATAAAAGTAATAGGGACTGCAGAGTCCTTACATAGCTGATAACAATACAAGTCTGGAACAATTAAGGTTCGAATTCGAGTTTATAGTCAAATATAAACTCGGAATGTTGTAAAGGAAGAGCCAGTAAAATAAATGACAATAAAATTTTGCCCTAGTTTGAAGTTTTTTTGTATCTTTCAACAATGATTCTCACATTACTATGAACATGTATATTGTATCATTCTTCAGAAAATAAACCACTGCTGTTGGTGAAGCCTTAGAGTTCTTTCCGTTCTTTAGCTTCAGTTCTTCTTTGAGCTTTTCTTGTTTATTTTTTGAACACGACATTTTGGGGTAATTGCCCCAGTTTTTGTCTAGGTCCCCCTTTCGGGATTTCAACTTGGCAAATTTTTTTTTACGCGTAATAGCATTTCACTGCATTTGAATTTATTGGCCTTGCTAGTTCTTGTCCGTCCATGTCAATGAGAATCAATGCTCCACCAGTAAACGCTTGTTTGACAATATAAGGTCCGTCATACACTGGCTCCCACTTTCCTCTAGTGTCTCCTGATTAGGCAGTATCTTCCGAACTACCAAGTCCCCAACTTGAAATTCCCTTAGCCGAACTTTCTTATTGAATGCCCTTGCCATTCTCTTTTGGTAAAGTTGACCACGGCAAATAGTAGCGAGGCATTTTTCCTCTATCATATTCAACTGTTCATAGTGAACTTTGACCCATTCAACATCCTCTAACTGTGTTTCCATGAGTACCCTAAGAGGAGGGATTTTCACCTCAGGCATCACTGCTTCCATACCATAAGCTAGGGAATATCGAGTTGCCCCAGTTGAGGATCTCACATATGTGCGATACACGTAAAGCGTATATGGAAGCATTTCATGCCAATCCTTATAGGTCACCACCATCTTTCCCAGTATCTTTTTGATATTTTTGTTTGCCACTTCGACTACTCCATTCATTTGGGGTCTGTATGGTGCCAAATTGTGGTGTTTAATTTTGAATTGCTCACATAATTTTTGAACTTATGACCCGTTAAGGTTAGCTACATTATCAGTGATTATTCACGCTGGTAGACCATATCTACAGATGATGTTAAGCTAAAAAACTTAGCAAACATTCTTTGTGTGATATTGGCATATGAAGCTGCTTCCACCCACTTCGTAAAGTAGTCGATAGCAATGAGTATGATATGATGACCGTTAGAGGCTTTAGGATTGACGGGCCCAATCACATCCAAACCCCACATCAAAAATGGCCATGGTGTAGTCATGTTATGCAATGGGAAGGGTGGAGCATTGATGCGATCAGCATGAATATGACATTTATGGTATTTTCGACAGTAACTGATGTAATCATTTTCCATTGCTGACCAGTAATAGCCGTATCTGAGAATTTGGCTAGACATCATGTGTCCATTGGCATGGCTTGCACATATACCCTCATGTACCTCAGTCATGATTGACCGTGCTTCTTTGTTATCAACACAGCGAAGCAAAGTTCCATCATAGCCTTTTTTGTACAATACTGATCTACTTAAAAAGAAACCCATTGACAAACGCCTAATAGTTTTCTTGTCGTTTTCTTCTATGCCATCCGTGTATTGTCAAGACTGGATATACTGCTTAATGTCCTCATACCATGGTAATTCGTCACTTTGTTCGACGTTTAGACAGTATGTTGGTTTATCTCTAGATTCCACATTGACTGGGAAAACCCTGCATTCTTGGTTTAATTTGGCCATTACTGCTAGAGTTGCGAGGGCATCCGCAAATTGATTTTTTCTCTACTCAAGTGTGCGAAAGAAATTTCTTTAAATTCTTCAATCAGCGATGCCAAGTACTTCTGGTATGGTATCAATTTTGGGTCTCGAGTCTGCCATTCACATTTCACATGGTAGATGATTAAAGCTGAGTGCCCATAGACTTCGAGTTTCTTGATGCTCATTGCCATTGCTTCTTACAATCCATTAATGTGAGCTTCATATTCTGCAATATTGTTGGTACAGTCGAAGTCTAGTTTTGTGGTGACTGGTAATTGGACCCCTTCAGGAGAAATAATGATAGCTCCTAAACCATTTCCATTCACATTTACAGCCCCATCAAAGTACATTTTCCAGCTTTCTTCTAATTCAACCTATTTTATTTCTAATATATCTTCATCGGGAAAATCAAAATTCACTGATTGGTGTTCGTCTATTGGATTTTTAGCCAATTGGTATGTGATTGCACTTCATTTGATGGCCTTCAGGGTAACATACTTGATGTCATACCTTGACAAAATTGCTTGCCACTTGTTAACCCTACCTGACAGATGTGGCTTTTCAAATACATATTTTATGGGATCCATCCTGGAGATGAGCAACACAGTATAATAGGCCATATACTAATGGAGTCGTTTGGCAGTCCAAGCTATAGCATAACAAGTTTTCTTAATTGAAGAGTATCGACTCTCGTACTCATTGAACTTTTTGCTCAAATAGTATATTGCTCTTTCTCTCCTACTTGCTTCTTCATGCTGTACAAGCATTACTCCCATGGCAGTGGGCAAGACCGAGAGGTATAATAGTAGAGGTCTACCTTACGTTGGAGGAACCAAAACCGGGTTATTCTGTAAATAAGACTTGACTTTTTCAAACGCTTCTTAGCAATTTCTATACCACTCACCGGGATTATGCTTCCTCAATAATTTAAACATCAGTTCACAAGTCTGAGTTAAGTTTGCAATAAATCTTGCAATATAGTTGAGCCTTCCTAGAAAACTTCTTACTTCCTTCTCTGTATGAGGAAGAGGCGTGTCTTGTATGGCTCTGATTTTGTCAGGGTCAATTTTAATCCCTTTTTGACTCAAAATGAAGCCTAACAATTTCCCCAAGGATGCCCCAAATGTGCATTTATTGGGGTTTAACCGAAGTTTGTACTTTCGCAGTCTCTCGAATAGCTTCCTTAAAACTACTACATGACTTTCTTTTTCACCAGACTTTGCTACAATATCATCCACGTACACTTCGATCTCTTTATGCATCAAATCATGGAATAAGGCCATCATTGCCCTCTGATAGATTACCCCAGCATTTTTGAGTCCAAATGGCATTACTCGATAGCAAAATGTACCCCACTGTGTGACAAAAGTGTTTTTTTCCTTGTCATCCTCACTCATAGGTATTTGGTCATAACCAGAATATCCATCCATAAAGGAATATACGTGGTTTGATGTTGTGTTATCCACTAGTACGTCAATGTGGGGTAAGGGAAAGTCGTCCTTTGGACTGGCTTCGTTTATCTTTCAATAATCTACACACATCCTCACCTTTCCCATCTTTCTTTGGGACCGGGACTATGTTGGCTACCCATTTTGAGTATTGGGAAACTTCAACAAAGCCAGCTTCTATCTGTTTCATCAGTTCTTTTATCTTTATTGATAACTCTAGGTTCATTCTTCTCAATTTTTGCTTGGTAGGGGTGTAACCTGAGTACAAAGGAATTTTGTGCGATGCAATTTGGGGGTCAAGTCCTGGCATATCTCGATAGGACCAAGCAAATACATCACTAAATTCCTAGAGAAGGGCTATCATTTCCTTTCTTTCTGGATTATTTACAATTTTAAGCTCTTTCTTGTCTTCTTTCGTCTCCAAATTTATCTTTTCTATTTCTTCATTATGGGGCTTTATTCCTTTTTCGGAAGACTCGATTATTTTTGCAAACGTTTCTATTGCTTCATAGTCTGGTTCCTCAAGGTTACAGTTATCCATAACCATATTAACGTGAGAATCAAATGTAGAATGCAAAAGAACCTTGGAATGATGTGAAAATTAGAAAAGAACAACTTCCCTGGATAGAAAGGAAAATGAAGTTTAAATAAAAATATTTAAATAAGAGGGAGAATAGTGGAGATAAACTGAAATTTGTGACAAAAGAACTTGTATTTCTTTCATTAGATAAAACATGGTCCACATATTAAATGATTCAAAATGGCCTTGGACTTTAGCCAAATTAAGATAAAGCTAAAAATTAAAATATTATTGGTAAATGCACACATCTGGGATCAACTCAACATCCCAATTTTTAAGCGGCGAACCATCTTGCCCTGAGCTGACGCGATTATTTAGCCCTTCTTCTTCCAATAGGGTACTAATGGTTGGATTACGAAAAATAATCTGCGCTGGTGCTGGGAATGTTTCCTGAAGATGAGGAAATCCTTTGTTGGCTTTCTTCCTATTTCCAGGCTCACAGCCTAACCCTTGTCTCCCTACATTCTTAATTGCTTCCATAGGAGACACAATTCCTTGCAATCTGGTGCCTATCCCTCTACCGAGTTGGTACCCGCATTTGATCAAGAGCTGCTCTAGCCAATTTTGGGGTTTCGAGGCATTTCCCTTCTTGGGTTCTTTGTCAACCATTTCCAGTGTTTGGAAGGCACTTTCCAAGGATTGTTCTGCAGCTTCAACATACAAAATTGACACTGGCTTAGATATCAACATTTCCTCTTGGCTCTTAACAGTGATGACTTTGCCCTGGTTTATGAATTTCACCCTTTGGTGCCAGGTTTAGGGTATAGCCCTTGCAGCATGAATCCAAGGTCTGCCTAATAGCATTATGTAAGAGGGTTCTATGTCCAAAACCTGGCACACCACTTCAAAGATGCTGGGGCCAATTTCCAATTTTAGGGTAATAATTCATTTTACTTCCCTCCGAGAAACATCAAATGCCCTAACAACGAGGTCACTATTTTTCATTCCTTGCTAGCCAACTGGTAATTGCATTAAGGTGAAGTATGGGAGTACATTCAAAGTGGACCCATTATCCACTAGTACGTTTGCCACTGTGTATCCTTGGCATCTCACAGTCATATGTAAAGCCCTGTTATGATTTTGGCCTGAGGCACACATGTCATCCTCCAAAAAAGTGATCATGTTGGATATCTTCACACAATTCACTATATTTTCAAACTTTTTCAGCGTGATGGTCGGACTGATGTATGCCTAATTTAGTATCTTTTGAAGAGCCTTTCTATGCACTTCAGAGCTTACAATCAACGATAGCAGCGAGATTTTGGCATTGGTATTTCCTAGTTGCTCGATAATGTGGTATTCACTTTGTTTCATGATCTTTAAAAACTCATCTTCTTGAGCCAAATTTTCATCATTCGCAACTTTTGTAGCCTTTCCTTTCCCCTTCTTTTGTTGCTCCATAATTTCAGGAGTGTACACTCTTCCACTCTGCGTGACATTCCCTATAGCCATATCATTGACGTTATCGTCTATTTCCTCTGCTTCTTCTATTCGTGACTCGGCCTCTTCCTTGTGATTATGCAAAGTAACAGTCGGTGTGTAGACCCATGGAACCGCCTTATTACTTTCATAGAGGAAAGGTTTGAGGGCATTAATTACTAGAGTGGGCATTTGCGCTGGATTCATTGATGGTTCCAGCCTTACAGTAAAGGTCATGGGTTTAGGATGGAAATTTCCTTTTTCTGTCACATTGACTTTAGCATATTGGGTATTTTCTTTGCATTGGATAACTCCTAAGATTTATCAACCTCCACAGATCTTTTTCAAATGCCTTGCATTATTTTATATCATGCCCCTCAGCTTGCTGGTGGTATTCACATCTTGCTTGTTTTTTCTCACATTCTTCTTCCTTCACGTTGGCTATACTTCCTCCAATTTTATACCTGGCTGCGATTAGCCCTCGAAAAATGAACCCCCGAGGTATAATGATGCTTCTCAAGCATTTTCTATTTGGCCCTTCTTCTAGTATGGCATTAACCTGACTACCTCCATTGTGATCAGGTAGAGGGTTAGCGTTGATATTCAGACCACCTTGGTTAAGTTTGATTGCTCCGTGTTTGTATAACCTGGCTACTTGCATTCAAAAGCCTAGGCAAGTTTCGATGCTATGTCCAATAGCGTCATAGTGGTATATGCATTTCTCACTGGGGTTGTACCACGCCGAATAAAGATGCTATACTGGATTATAGGGTACCGAACTCAGAAGGCGTCCATCGTACAACTGTTTATATAGCTCAGTATTTGACATTTGAAGATCTGGGAATGGATCTCTTTCTCTGAATTGTTTATTCTGTCGTTGGTTGTTATTTTGGATTGCGCCTTGTTGTGGTACCATGGTTTAGGCATTGCCTTGGGAATTTGGGTTGTTGTTAACCTGAAAACTGGTATTCTTATTCTGGTAGTAAGGCTTGGGGTTGGACTGATTATAGTTCTGCTGTGCTTGTACATACCCCACCTCTGGTTCTTTCTTCTTTCGTTGGAAATTCTTCTTTTGGGTTATCCCTGAGGCTTCATTTCCTCCTGTTGATATCTTACTGGCCTTGACCAATATTTCAATTTGCTCCCCTGTCCTTATGAGATTAGAGAAGTCGTTAAAAGCACTTCTTGCCATTAATCCTATGTACTGGGCTCCTAATGTTCCTAGGAAGTAAAAGCAAGCTTCCATACTTGTCATTGGTGGTTGTACCTCAGCTGCTAGTGCCCGCCACCTTTGAGCGTACTCTTTAAAGGTATTATCCTTCTTCTGCATGACTTGCAGTTGTTCCCTGGTTGGCGCTGTATCCAAATTGAAGCGATAATGCCTCAAGAAGGTGTCAGCCAAATCTTCCCATCGATTAATCTTTGAGTGGTCTAATAGCATGTACCACTGGAATAATTCATTAGTAAGTTCTCGTCATCGCCAGCTACGACCATTTCTGTGCAGTAAGACCTTAGGTGGAATTGGGGGTTAGTGGTTCCACCGTACTTCACGAATTCAGGGACTTTGAAATCTTTAGGGATATTCACCGGGGGAGTCAACCTTAATTCCCTTGCACTGATTACCCCTAATGAACCTTGCCCCTTCATCATCCTCATCTTCTCTTTTAATGCGAGAACCTAGTCAAGGACCCTCTTTTCTTATATCGACTCATCTGTTCTTGTAGGTGGCATGAGTGGTGTTTAGACATAATTATATCCGTTGGGTGATCTATTCACTGCATTTCCTTCTTCACCCAAAGGACTAACACCCATTGGTGGCGGTCGAGGCACCACATTAGCCATCATAGGTACTCTAGAGTTTTGGCCAAAATGAAACACCTCTTTAGGTGGTTGCATCGTGCTCCTTACATTGTTAGCCATGAGCTCCATGAGTTTCGCCAGTTGACCTTGGATTTGATCCATCCTATTCTCTAACTTCTGTATGTTCTCGGTGGATTATTCCAAGGCCATGGCGTATAATCTTGTGACGACTCTTCGGGTGGTATGAGAACGCTTAGTCTGATCCTTTCTTGATGGTGCAATGATGTGGTCTTTGTTAATTTTTCCACTCTTTTCCCTTTTTCTTCCTGATGAATAAATTGTTAGTTTATTTGAAATAACCATTTTTATTATTATTTTATTACACACACATTTTTTTTGACTTGGCATTAGAGATTTTATTCCTTCCTATATTCTCATTGAGGGTACAATACCCCACAAAATAAAATATAGTTGGCAATATCTTATGGATATTTGGCAATTCATCACATAAGCATTGCTAGTTTAAGAAATCACATGAACACTTGTCAGTCCGCTTAATGGCGCACCAAGGAACAAATGTATTCCCAAATTTTTATTGAAGGTATAATACCTCACAAACTAAACCTGCTTGGCAATGACTCATGGGAATGTGCGTATCCACTCATGAGCATTGTCACAACATGACGGCCGGTGAGATAGCCATCGCTTTATGACTTTTAGGCACGTAAGGAAAAACGCAAAGAAAATAGGAGTTGCCACTAATTAATTAGAAGGATAATTAGGATCTTAAAAAAAGAAAGGAAAACTGGCCCTCAGAACCAGAGGAAGGGTTTAGGAGTCTAATTACGTGTGGAGAAGGTGTTAGGCACCCCACAACGTCCGTCTCTAAGGACGGTTACCCTAAATAGTTTGTGCTTAATGATTTTAATTTATTTGAAATTATCCCCTTTCATTAATAAAATAATAATGGACAAAAATGAAAAAATAAATAACTAGACCTGCCTTACCAAGTAAGTGCCTACGTACCCCAGGAGGAATCAAGGTCAACGTAGTTCGGAATAATTGAACAAATTGATTAGGTGAGATGTATGATCTCGTACTTGAAAATGTTAGAACTTTAGGGGAACATAAAATTTCACTTAAAGCTTGAAAAATGGATTAGGTCATTGGGAAGAATATATCTCCACTAAATGCCCGAGAGAGTTGAGACTTTGGGGAAATAAAATTCCACTAAAAGTCTAGAAAGAGAAACAAACAAGAACTCAGGGAAGATGAATTTCTACATAAGGCCTGCCAAAATGGGAGAATACTTCCCCACATAATGTTTGAGATGATTTAAGAAACTCTAATTTTAAAACCTTGGAACAGCAAAATTTATAACTTGTAAAGTCCGGGGGTCAAAATAGTATATTTGAAAGTAGTGGGGTTGAATTTGAATTTTGAAAAGTATTAGGGGCCAATTGTGAATTTTCAAAAGCATTAGGGATTAATTTTGAATTTTCAAAAGTATTGAGAGATAATTACGAAACGTATTGTGTCAAAAACTCAAAATTTAAAATTGACTTCTCAAACCCCTTTAAAATATTTAATTGGGCTTTTGGACTCCCAATTTCAATGAACTTTTTTTTGAAACCCCTTTTAAATCTCAATAGGCCTTTGAAACCCATATTTAAATTCTGGGCCTTGCTGGTGGGTCTTGGACCCATTTAGAAAATACTAAGCCTTAAATTCATCTCCCAAAAGAAATGACTTATTTATTTATTTATTTTTGAATTTTCTCAACAAGCCACGGAGTCTAATTGATTCTTAGTTCAAATGTAATAGACTATGCACCCATTGCCAAAACCAGATTAGCAAGATTCAAAAGTTCAAACCTAATTTGCCTAAAAGACCTGGACTAGATTTCCTTGCCAAAAGATTAATTTTTGACCCTCAATTGTTCACATCCAAATAGACTAGTAATTTTACCTGGCATTCTAATATGAACTATACTGAAAGCATCAGAAATTATGAACTAGCTAACTAGTAATTAAGGTCTCAAAATACAGCAAGTGTGGAAGCTCTCCCTAAACACCAGATTAGGAGCCATTCATATTAGGGAACTCTCAAAGTACAATTGTTTCTTTTCAAAACCGCAACTTATAAAACCAAACAGAATCCTCGTTTAACCATATCATAAGCATGAAGCTAGAATCATTATCGAAACAGTCCACATAATCAGACTATCATGCAACATGTCTTGATTGATTAATAGAACTGGCAGCCAAAACAGTAAGGTTGAACCAACAAATCATACTAAAACGCACGCAGAATAACACCCACTCAGAATTACACTAACGTGCATATTAAAATTAATTCTAAACTAAAACTAATAACTCCAAATCATACAATGACTGAAACCATGCTCAAACTCAGATTAAAATAGCATCTTAATTCATTCTCAAATCCAATTTTGAAACAAGACTTCACCGAGGACAACGAGATAGACTTAATTCATCCACACAATAATAACTAATTTGAAATTGAAACCTAATTATCAAAAGCCCCATATCAGTGCATCCTAAATCCAGCCGTATACCAATAATCTAGATAAATATAATGAAGGTGCCCAGGTTACCTTCTAATGAGAGGGTGCTATTAATCCTCTTTAACTGGGATAGCGAGCCTCCTCGTTGCAGAAACAATAACACACCCTCTGCTTTTCTCTAATCTCCCTCCCCTTAGCAATTTCAAAAAACCCTAGATTGCTAATTTCTGCTGATTCAAAAAAAACCCCCCTTTTGTGATTAGCCTCGGTTTCCTTTATAGACGCCCCAGGGAACCAAATCCCTTGATACTCGTTGGAGACCACATCCATAGTTGGTTGTCGCGTGTGCTAGAAATCAGGCAATCGCGATCATAAGTGTGGCTTAGCTGTAAACCCAAGTTAGAGAGAGTGCTGGGATGGACTAGAGAAAGGGACAACACACGGGGAGTAGGGGAAAATGCAGAAGGGTAAGTAGAGGAAAGGGACAATACAAGGCATGAAGAAGCGTAAAAGAAAAATGGCAGAGGTGCAGAGATGGAGAACGCAGGTGTGAAAGTGATGGGTGATTGTAGAGATAGGTCTGAAGTCCTCGGGTTAAGCATGAGTTTGGGCTAACCCGGTTGGAATGTGGGCTAAGTGATATTAGGCCGGGATTGTGGTGAAGTGTGGATTGGGCTACTGAATGGGTTGAGTGATTTTTTTTTAGTTTTATTATTATTTTTTCATTTATTATTTATTATTTTTTTATTATTTTTTTTTACCTAGACAAAATCCAGTGTTTACAGTTGCCCCTCTTTACTTGTTCTTTTATGGGAAAGATGAATTATTAGTGATTTTTCATATTTTTCTATAAAGGACAAGTAAAGACAAAACACTGATTTTGTCCAAGACCACATGAAAGTGGCACAGGACACCTCAATTGAGGCCATGGAGAATTGTGGGTCAGGAAGTTAGGAATTCAGTATGGAATAACTCGTCATACCAAATAACCTAAAACTCGTACGAAAGCATTGACGTACACAGTAAAATGAAAGGAACCGGTACGAAAGAATCCACATACACAATAAATTAATAAACCGGTATGGAAGAATCACATACACGGTAACTTGAAAGGAAACTGGTACGGAAGAATTCGCGTACACAGTAAATCCTAAAACTCAGCATGGAATAAATCATCATGCTAAATAACTTGGAAACTGGTACCAATTTTTCATTTTCTCATTAAGAAGTAAAATAAAACACAAATTTTTGTCTTAGAAGATGATAAAAGAGAAAATTGTAACTTTAGAATTAGTAAGGGGTGAATTGTGGTACTAGATGCAAGGTCAGATATAAAGGGACTGGTAATTAGAACCAGTAAGATCGCTAGGAACATAGAGCTAGGTTTAAAAAGGGGACTGGTAATCAAAACAAGTATGATCACTAGACACACAGAGCTAGGCTTAAAAGGGGGACTGGTAACCAAGACCAGTAAGATCGGTGGACATACAGAGCCAGGCTTAAAAAGGGGACCGATAACCAAGACCAATAGGATCGCTGGACACACAGAGCCAGGCTTAAAAGGGGACTGGTAATCAAGACTAGTAGGATCGCTGGACACACAGAGCCAGGCTTAAAAATGGGACCGATACGGAATTAATCGCCGTACGCAGTAAAATGTTGAAATTTAATACGAAATTACTTGTCATACTAAATAATTGAAGACTGGTACAGAATTAATCGTCGTACGCAGTAAAGTGTTGAAATTTAGTACGGAATTACTCATCATACTAAATAACTGGTACGGGATTAATCGTGGTATGCAGTAAATTAAAAGGAACCGATATGGAAGAATCGCATACATGGTAATTTGGCATTTAGTGAAGAGGTAAGGAAATGAAATCCTATCTCTAAGAAAGGAATCAGGTAAAGGGGGTAAAACCTTAACGGAAGAGTTTCTGAAAATGATGTGAGTATTCTTTTTCTTTCAAATAAGGCCAGGGACAAACTTCACACTGTTAGGATTTTCAAATAGAGCATGTGATATAACCTTAATGTGGTTTATTCTTGAAAACAAAAGCATGGGATGTAACCTCAATGCAGTTTATTTTGAAAACAAGGTATGAGATGTAACCTCGATGCAGTTTATTTTGAAAACAAAAGTATGTATTTTGAAAATGTACCTTGCGCTTCCAAGGAAAACCCAACCAAACAGTTCTCTCTATCGGGAATTGGTTTTTTTCTTTATCTTTGAATTGTCTGTCCAGTTGAATCACAGGAATTACTTTTTCCTAGTGACCTGCTTTTTCCAAAAAGCCTGGGTTTTTTCACAAAACCTTTATACCGGTCTAGACCATGTCAATTAACTTGTCCCTGTTCTGATAGGATGGACAAATGTGGAGACCATGAAAAATTTGCCCCAGTTTGAGCTCTTCAATGTGTACAGCGCTTAATTCTTATACTGCAATCAATATGCATCTTGTGCCTTTTGACAGAAACTTGTCGTGGGTAGCAATATTTTCTTAAAAATTGCTCCAGTTTCAATTTTTCACATTTTTTTTCAAACTTTAGCTTGATTGTCCGAACTCTTTGGTTACGATCCCTTTTGGTTTGGTACCCTAACTTTTGCCTAAGTCGCCCTTTCAGATTTTCAACTTAGCGGGCATTTTTTGTTCTTCTTCTTTTTCCCTTTTCGTATTCAGTGAGTCATTTTTTTTCGAAGATAAGCCTTGAGTCTTCATAAATAGCTTGATATCAATTCAGATCAAGTCAAGTAGGTTGTTCCTGATTTCTGTGATGCAAAGTCGATTAACAGTGAAACACTAAGAAGTGATATTCGATTCAGTCCTTATTAATCCACTCAAATCTTATCTAATGAATAAATCAGAGAAGAAATCTATTAGATGAATAGACTTCTTTTATTAAAGTAAGGGAAAGTGAAGCCCTTATACAGCTGATTGAAAGTCTGGGGACAATGAAATATTGCCCCCATTTGATTATTGAGAAGTATTTTAACAGTATTGCAAAAGGATTGTAAAATCCCTGAAGCCTATTGTATGAACAAACCTCTCTTGTTAAAAGAAGTGGCACAAAAGAATGGGATCATAAAATCCCTGAAAATTTGTTATATGAACAAAAAATTTTTTATTGAACAAATAATATGAAAATTAAACAAAGAGGGCCATCGAAATTTGCCCCAGTTAGAGTTTTTCAACATTCGCTGGCATTGATTCTTATATTGTAAGTATATGAACTCTGTATCCTTTGGCAGAAACATAATGCTGATGATATCGATATCTTACAGCAAAATTGCCCCAGTTGCAATTATCGCTCTGATTTCAAATTTTGCTTAATCACCTGATTTCTTTTGAGCACTGGTTCTTTTCACACTAAACCCTAACTTTTGCCTAAGCCGACCTTTTGGGTTTTCGACTTAGTGGGCCTTTCTCTTTTCTCTATATATATTTTTTTAGCAGGAATCACTAACTTGGCTTTTGCAACTCTTCTTTTCGCTCAAGATAATGATTCTGAGCTCTTTTTTTTTTGGCAAATTTATAATGTCCATTTTCCACTTTGCTGGCATTTATCACTTTTCTAGTGACTCAAATAATTTTCCCATTTTCATTATGCTCCTTCTCGAAGGCATAAATGTTCATATCCATTTCAACATGAGAATCAATGAGCGGATATTGTAAAATCTCCAGATTGTGAGAAAAATTGAGAGAATGGTTTCCCTAAATGAGGGAATGATTATGATAAACAGGAGTATTTTAAATCAAAGAACTGAACAAAATATTGAAGTGCAAACTTTTATTCAAATGATAAGATAAGGTCCATGCTTAAAAAAGTCAAATGGCCTTGGACTTCAGCCAAATGAGTCAAGACTTAAGATTAAATAACACTAAAAGTGTAAATACTGTTAATCACTTCATACTACAATTAATTGAGAAGCTGGCTTCCTTGATCCGACCTGACAGTCTCACTTATCATCATTCCCTATAATGGGACTTGCTAAACCATCTCCTTGATGGCAAAGCAAGGGGTTGACATTGATGCTTAGGCCATTCTGACCCAGTGTGATGGCACCATGATCAAGCAGGCCCATAACTTGCTTCCTAAATGCCTTGCAATTCTCTATTGTATGGCCGGTGATACCATAATGATATGCACATTGGGCATTAGAGTCATACCAAGCTGGGTACGGTGGCTAAAATGGCTCAACCGATATTGGGCTTATGACACACACATCAAATAACTGATTATAAAGCTCGATGTTTGACATTTGAAAGTTAGGAAATGGCTTGGTATTTCTAGCAGACCAACTTCGTGGAGAATTTATCTTTTGCATCGACGTTTGAATATAACTAACTCCTGACTCCTTTTTCTGAAAGAAACCTTTCTTTTGACCTTGTTTTACAGGCTTGCCAAACTCAACTGGTATCTTTCCAGCCCTTATTAATACTTATATTCTTTCTCTTGCTTTAATGAGGTCAGAATAATCTCTGAAGGCACTTTCCGCCATGAGGCCAATATAAGGAGCTTCCAGGATTCCTTAAAAGTAGGAACAAGTCTCAGTATTCGTCATTGGTGGTTGGATTTCAGCTGCCAATGCTCGGCATCTTTGGGCATACTCTTTTATCAAAGTACAATTGTTTCTTTTCAGAACCGCAACTTATAAAACTAAACAGAATCCTCGTTTGACCAGATCATAAGCATGAAGCTGGAATCATTATCAAAATAGTTCACATAATCAGACTATCATGCAACATGTCTTGATTGATTAATAGAACTGGCAGCCAAAACAGAAAGGTTGAACCAACAAATCATACTAAAACGCACTTAGAATAACACCCACTCAGAATCACACTAACGTGCATATTAAAATTAATTCTAAACTAAAACCAATAACTCCAAATCATACAATGACTGAAACCATGCTCAAACTCATATTAAAATAGCATCTTAATTCATTCTCAAATCCGATTTTGAAACAAGACTTCACCGAGGACAACGAGATAGACTTAATTCATCCACACAATAATAACTAATTTGAAATTGAAACCTAATTATCAAAAGCCCCATATGAGTGCATCCTAAATCCAGCCGTATACCAATAATCTAGACAAATATAATGAAGGTGCCCGGGTTACCTTCTAATGAGAGGGTGCTGTTAATCCTCTTTAACTGGGATCGTGAGCCTCCTCATTGCAGAAACAATAACACACCCTCTGCTTTTCTCTAATCTCCCTCCCCTTAACAATTTCAAAAAACCCTAGATTGCTGATTTCTACTGATTCGAAAAAAACCCCCCCTTTTGTGATTGGCCTCGGTTTCCTTTATAGACGCCCCAGGGAACCAAATCCCTTGATACCCGTTAGAGACCACATCCATAGTTGGCTGTCGCGCGTGCTAGAAATCAGGCAATCGTGATCATAAGCGTGGCTTAGTTGTAAACCTAAGTCAGAGAGAGTGCCGTGATGAACCAAAGAAAGGGACAACACGGGGAAAAGGGAAAAATGTAGAAGGGTAAGTAGAGGAAAGGGACAATATAGGGTGTGAAGAAGCGTAAAAGAAAAATGGCAAAGGCGCAAAGATGGAGAACGCAGGTGTGAAAGTGATGGGTGATTGCAGAGATAGGTCTGAAGTCCTCGTGCTAGGCATGAGTTTGGGCTGACCCGGTTGGAATGTGGGCTAAGTGATATTGAGCCGGGATTGTGGTGAAGTGTGTGAAGTGTGGATTGGGCTGGATATTGGATTGGGTTGGATATTGGATTGGGCTGCTGAATGGGCTGAGTGATTTTTTTTTTAGTTTTATTATTATTTTTTATTTTATTTTATTTTTTTACCTAGACAAAATCCAGTGTTTACAAGCATCATCTTATCGAACAGCGTAAATAAGAAGACCATTGATGTAAGGCCTATGTTTTACTTAAGAGTATAATACCCTACAAATAAAGCATAGTTGACAATATTCTAGAGAGAAATTTCCATATAGACATTGTCCCAAAATATCGTTGCTTTCATTCATAATAACAATCTCATTCATATTTGTCCAAGAGTACAATAAGTTCTTTAGACAAATCTAAGAATTCTAGTAAATCCATGGAAGATGATGGTATAGTGGAGGCCGTCGCTCGTTGGAAACTTAAGATAAAGTTGGGTAGCCTATTATGTATCTCCCTTTGAGTATTCTCACAGACAGCTAACAACTGCATGGCTATGTCGTAAAGGTAATGGTAATATTTCCTCCATTCGGTGGCTAAGTGTTCCTATCTGTTCAACTCATTCATTACCCCAGCTGATGGTGGTTTGAGCATGTTGAGGATGATATGATTCATGTTATTTAAACGCTCGATCTCTTCCCTTGCCTCTGCTAGTATTTGTTTAAGTGCTGTATTGGTTGAGCATTCTTGTTTCAATAAATCATCAGCAATTTTCAACTTCTTCCTCCACCTATGTTCATTATTCTTCCAATGCTTTATAGCATCCCTAGACCTTTCGAGGTCTTACAGTCTGAGGTCTCTTTCTCTTTGAAGCTCAGTGTCTCGATCTAACTGGACCATTTGTAATGACTATTCAATCTCCTTTATCTGCTATTCCAATCCCTTGTTTCTTTGCACCAATTCGGTTTTCTCTTTTTCCATTATGGTTAGATGTGCTTCTAAAGTTTCTATTCTGGCTTCGGCCCTTCTTTCTCCATTAGAATTGGCAGCTGATTGTGATTGAGCCGGTGGGGCTTTTTGTTTTTGATTCATCTATTCATAATATTCTTCAGTAGCCTCTATTAATCTCTTTCTGAGATCTGGTCGGCCTAGAATTAACCTTTCATCCCATGCCTGCTTGATCTTAATTATCAAGTCCTTGTTATCCCCTTGATCGTAATAAAAGCAAAATCCATCCATGATCTTTGTAGATGGTATCCTCTGAAGATAGGTTAATTGCTTAAATCCCACCACTGGCGAATAGGAAACACACCCTCGGACGCCCATTAAGGGAACGAAGAGGAATTTTTTGCAATTGTAGACCACTTCATCCTTGTTCCACCACGGGAACTTCCAGAGTATATCCCTCTTTTTGATGTTGCTACATAAGCTGGACCACTCTATTGTATTGCAGTTTTCTATCTTAAGTTCATGAAATAAAGCAAATGGTCCTAATTTAGGCATTCTGCCTGCCGGTTGCTTTCCTAATAAGTGCGTTGTCGCCTATAGGTATAACATAGGTAGGCAGTATTTGATCTTGCCCCCTTGATTTTTCTGGATGAACTCAAGGGTAAGAAATGTTTTTACCAAGATGGCTGGCACTGGATTGACTCTATAGTGTTTTACGGCATAATATATGCCAATAGAGTCATGATCCACCAAATTAGTCGCTGATGGAAACAAAACTAGGCCATATATAGCTAGTGCCAGAACTTCGGTAAACAGGGGGCCACTATCTGTTATCAGCCATTTCCTCTAGATACTTCTCCAGGTATTCTCGCAACAATCCTTCTATTTTCCCTTGTTTGGTGATCTTAGCTTGGGTCTCAGAAACATTTTTGTTTAGCACATCTGCAATTGCCTTGTTAGAAGCAATATGTCTCGGATAGTTGAAAATTTTGGTGTCTTTCAGTACTGGTTAACCAATCATAACCTGATATTCTTCTATTTTGGGGGGTAAGGTGAGCTTCCGGGAGTGTAAAGCATCTAAGAGAAGTGTCCCAAATTTTCTGAAGTGATATTATGGCCGGGCCCTGAACTGGCACATACAGTAATTTCAGGATGTCCCCATGTCTCAGCATTAATGAATCTCTAAACATTCGAGGCAGCCTGGATTCTAGGACCTTCAACTTACTCAGATCAGTAGACTGTACCACTACGCTGGACTTCCTCTTGGACTGACTAGTGTTTGCTTCCATCTCTAATGCCAATTCTTATATTTTAACATTTGAAAATTTTGACAGTGAATCCCCTACAATAATGATGTTGGAATGTAAATTCATAATGCAGTGATTCAGCAAATTACATAAAGAATATGTAATAGTAATGATCGTTGTTGTCCTACGTAGGTTGACTCAAGGCAGCGGTTAATTCTATATTGAATGGTCATGGTCCTAATTGCTAGGTGGCTTCCTAGGTCAACTAATAGTGCACCCGTTTCAAGGTAGATCTATGATCTTAATGAAATGACCATTAGAATAGACTGTTCCCACTAATAGCGAGAATCTCAACTTTCTAGCTGCATTACATAGGTGGACAAAGCCTCCATATGCAACCAACTAGACAAGTGAGTTTACAATCTGAGCAGAGGCTTTCATGAATACCCGGAGAATAAATCCCACCAGGCATCATTACGTGACCTCCAATTCTAACCTGTGGCTTTTATAGACCCGGGTATAGGGCCCAAATGTGTATGCAAGGGTTATGTACAGTGCACAGTGTGTGTGAAGAGCACATAAATTTTGGTCCTAGTATTCACCCAGAAAAAGAATCCTAAAACCCACCGAATAGAGCAAATATTTTGTTGTCTACCCTAGGGTGTACAAATATAGCATTTATCATCATTTATCTTAAGGTTCTAATAGTTTATGCAATAAGGAAAGTTGTAAACAACCACTTATAGAACAGATAACTAATTGCTAAAGCATATATATATTGCAGGCCAAAGCAATTAAAAGAAATATTATAAAAACAAAGGGGTATCACATGTCTATTTTATGAAGCACAAATAACTTTATTAAGGTTTGACTCTCTAACATCCCCAGTGGAGTCGCTAAACTGTCACAACGTGATGGATGTAAAAAAAAATGCACCGTCATGACCTTAAGGTGACAAGAGGGAAAGAAAAATAGAGATAAAATATGGAGTCGCCATCAATTAATTATAAGGATAATTGAGATCCTTTAAAACCAAATACTGGCCCTTGGAAATAGAGGAAAGGTTCGGGAGTCTAATTACGTGCGGGGAAGGTGTTAGGCATCCCACAGCGTCAATCCCTAAGGATGGTTACCTTAAATTTGTTTGTGCTTAAATTTATTATTGGTTTGAATTACCCCTTTGTATTATTTTAATTTTTAGAGAAAAATAAAAAAAAATGAGAAAAGTGGACATGTCTTACACATAAGGTCCAACAAAATAAGAAAATAATTCTCTACATAAAATTTGAGAAAATAAAAAATTTAAGGGAAAATACATTTTCACATAAAGTTAAAACAAAATGGGAAAGTATTTCTCCACATAACGTTTAAATTAAAGAAGACAGTATGGGAAAATGAATTTCATATAAAGTTAAAACAGAATGGGAGAGCATTTCTCCACATAATGTTTGAAAGGATTGAGGAATCCTGGCATTGAATTTCACCACCTTTTGGAAGCCTTGGGATAGCAAAATTTGAAACTGGTAAAGCCTGAGGTTCAAAATAATATATATTTTTAAAATATTGGGGTCCAAACTTGAATTATGAAAATTATTAGGGTCACTTGTGGATTTTCAAAAGTATTGCGAGTCAAGTACAAAATTTGAAAGTATTGAGGATTAAAATTCACATTAGGATCGAAGTTCAAATTTATGAACCGACTTGCAAAAATTGAATCCTTATTTTAATTAAGCCTTTTAAAATCCATTTTCTGATTAACTTGGATGAAAAAATAATAATAATAATAAATAAAAATTGAGATTTACTTTTAAAATTAATTCCATGGCCCTGAACCCCTTTGGAAACAAATCAACTAGGCCTTTGAAGCCCCTTTTAATTAAATGGTCCTTTGGGACCCATATTAAAACCCTTGAATCTGCTTATGGGCTTCTGTGATCCATCTTTTTAGAAATTGGGTCCTTCGTTTGGACCTTGTCTAATTGAAAGTTTTTTTCAAAGTAACATTTGGGCCATCTGTTTTTTTTTTTTATGAAAATGAGAATTTAAAAAATAAAAGCAAAACAACCAGACAAAACCAACACAACTTACTGAATAGAGAGAACAAGCATCACTATCCTATAATCCCCTCAACCCACTAGTAAACGGTCAAGAATTAAAATAAGATGGAATATAGTGCCATAAAACAGTACAGACCAAAGAAAACTCAGAGTTTAAGAAACAGGGAACTAAGAGTTTAATTCACACGAACATATTTTCTTGTATGAAATCAGAACTGGACTAGTCTTTCCCTATTTCTTCTTGAACCCAACAGAGTCTAAACCAATTAAGACCAAGACTAATTTTGGGTGACCCCCTTTTTAGCTAACCAATATCTAAGATTAGCATAAATCAAGACCATTTACATAGTAAACAAGGTTTAGAAAACAATAATTCAGGACCAAATTCTATGCTCCACACTGCAGACCATTACCCCAGGATAGAAACCATAAATCAAATGCGCATTATCCTATTTAACAAGGTCAGAAACAAGTTTTTTGAACATCGGTATTACATTA
>JASKGM010041911.1:0-22252 GCA_034509205.1 Ceratonia siliqua
TATAAGTAATAATTAATTATTATGGTGAAGCTGGACGAATACACACGTTAAATATAAAGTTAATAAAGAAACGAAAACTGTAGATCTGAAACTTGTAAAACTTTTCAACCACAAACTTTAAGCTTTCATCATACATATATAATAAGGAATCACAGTGAAGCCTTCCTTCGGTTGAGTAAGGAGAACATAGATTTCCTCTTTGGTTGAGCTGATCCCAAAGATTGATGGTTGGATTCTTAATTTAGATTGTTTATAAAACTTTTATATATACTAATATCATAGGACTTGACAATAGTTTATTTTAAATGAACCGGCTATTCTAGTTGCCAGTCAACCACCTTTTACATCCAACGGACGGATTCTATTCTCAGTAAAACCTACAGACACAAAATTCTGGCTGTATGAGCTACCGCCCCATGTGGGGCGGTAGCTTAGAATCCGCCTTCCTTATTTAACCAATAAACAATACAAAAGTGATTTTAGACTCCATCTCTGAGATTCCTTACTCAATCAAAGAGGAGACTTTGCTGGGATTCGTAACTCAACTGGGGAGAGAATAATCAAACCCTCTACCAAGATTCATCACTTGACTGGTAGAAGTTGTGGGTGTACTTAGTGATTTTATCACAAATTTGCCACGAATTTCAGAATAATCTAAGTCAAGTAAACTTCAAATCTTTCACAATAACATTTCCACAATAATATTCAAATCCAAAATATCACATTTTTACAATTTATTCTCATCACAATAGAATCTTTCATGTACCAATAATCATCATATTTACTTGCATCATTTTAAATAACACATAACACTTCACTTTACGATTTTAAATCAACTTTTAACTAACAATAATTATATCATAAAAATTCAAGTATCTAAAAATAAGTAAATTCACTCACTATGCTAAATTGAAACCTTGGAGTCTGAGCCCAACCAATCTCCACTTCAGAAAGATTTGGTTCTGATGAATTTGTTTAAGTGTCCCTATACCTATGAAATATAAATGTATTTCATTAGCCTTCTAATTTAGCAACTATTTTCTAATGATATAACTAATAACTAAGTAAAAGTAATGGGTTTGAGGAATCACCAACTTGAGTTCAAAATAAACCTTTTCCCACTAAGACATCTCAGGACTATAATGTAGCACTGGAAACATTGTTCAGGTCGAGTTAAAATTGAAAAACTTTAAAGTTTAACAATGGAAATAAATTTCTTTTGTATCATCACTTACACAAGCGTAAGTTTATAAAATGGAGGAGCTAAACTCAGCTATCAACCTCGGCCGGAGTGAAATTACAGAGGGAGCAAAATATACTTAAGTGCTTAAGTGCGAACATAGCTACCCAAAATCCATAGAAACACAGTCTATATTTACTTGAACAGAGGGGTTTTACCAAACCCCCTCGAAGAATCAAATAACTTCGACCCAGAACAAAACGACAAGAATTTCTAATGCAAACACAGCATCTCAAATTCACCTCTTAACAAGATTAAAATATAATGAATTATGGAGTGCTAGTTTTCCAGTAAGCGCATAAAGAAATGAATGGAAGGCAATGGAGAATGAGACAATGGAGTATTCTGATATTATTGCTTATACAGAACAGTAAAGGCAACCTTCTATTTATACATTTGAGATCATGAAGCTAGGCTAACAGAATATTAACAACTTAATCAAAAGCTAACTAATCAAAAGCTAAACTTCTAACTGAATGATAACTGTGTAAACAGCTCACAACTGATTTCCACCTCAGTATTAACCTTCCATCTGTCATATTACAATCCTAACATGGAGAAACAATTTAGGGGCGTTCAAGAAATTTTTAGACAATCTAAATTTCACTCAACAAGTCAGAAATTTTAAGGCCACAAGTATATACTTGCTGCAACCTCCCAATTTTCTCAACTAAATTATTAAAAACACTCAAAATAAATAAATTAAACATACTAAACTATATGTATACAAAAAAAAAATGAAGTTGAATTAAATCCTATGGAACTTGATTGGGATTTAGCTAATTAACTAATCATGTATTAAAATATTAGGTTAATCAAACAAATATTTCTAAGTTGAGTTGATTGATTTTTTTCACAAAGACTAAGTAATTTATATGATCACGGGCAATTCTCATTCACAATTAACTAATTAATTTTCTTGATGTAGGTCAATACTTAATTAATTGGATTAAGTGAAAGAAAAACACAAAACTATCTAAATTAAATTAAATCAATAAATTTAATTTAAATTCTTGTTTAAGAGGCTTAATTAAGTGTAAATGATATTTCTAACACTTAATTCTCAATAACTGTCTTTAATCATAAATAATAGATGGCCAATTCACAATTTACAATTAAAGGATATAGAGAACAATGAACAAGAAATAATCATAAACTTGCATTAAATACAATCCATCAAAACATTTAATATAATCATGGTAGCCAAGCTAAACTTTCATAATATGTTTAGCTTTTCATAATTAAATTCAAATCAATTAATTCAAATATAAAAATCCTAAAGATATTGCAATGTAATAAAAATAGAAGTAAAGAGGAAGAGAAATGTTATTTATATACCTCTTTTTGTTACACCTCTCCTATACCTTCACTTTTAACCATTGATATATTATCAAGTAATGATGATGATAAATTATAAATAATAAAATAGTACATGTGAAAGAATGTGTAAAAGTGATGTACAAATAACATTATTCAAAGAGAAAACAAAATAAAGAGGAAAAAAAAGTCTTTTCCCTTCAACGTCCGCGAAGATGGTGGCCGGTGGTGTGGCATGCTCGAGCTTCAACAGGGATGGTGGCTTCCTAGTAGGTTTGGTCTCCTCAGGAGTTCCTACGTTCACGCTATAGCTGACGTGCCGGTGGAAGACGGTGATGGAGTCGAGAGAGGAAGATGGTGGTTCATGGAGAGAATAGGGAAAGAACGGAGATCTTCTCTCCTTGTTTTGGTCGACGACGGTGAAGAAGAGCGCTCCCACTCTAAGATGTCGTTGCAGTCCGTCAATGTAGAGATTTGTAGGGAGAAGAAAGGTGGAATCCTAGTGGAGGAAGGAGATTGATGGAGGGAGGAAGATGATGGCGTGCCCTCCACTCCTTCCTCTTCTCGAGTCTCTCATCTCAACAATGGGTTGGGGCTCCTTTTCTTCAGGGGGCAAAATGACAAAATGACAAAGTTTTACTTTTTTTTGTTTGTCTTTAATGCTTTTTTTTAAAATAACTACCAAGAATAAAAAAAATTAAAATAACATAATTTCAAAATAAAATGCATAAAAAATTTAAAATATAACAAAATATTAGGACAAATATTAATTTGTCATTAGTGTTAGCGATCTCTTTAGTAGATGATTCGTAAGTACCATTGTAAACCTTCCTTGTAGTTTGTGGTATACTGAGTCTTGAAATGGTGTAGCCTTCACTCTCTCTTAACTTTTTTATACCAAAAATAAAATAAAATTGAGAAAAAAAAATTAATTAAATCCAACCGAACTAAATTGATGATTGGTAATTTTGTTTAATTTGATTTTTCCATTTGGAATAAACCCAATATTTGCACTTTTTTGAATGTGAAAATCAATGGAACTAAACCCACAAACACTCCTGGTTGAGTTTGGCCGCTTTTAATCCTTATCCTTGGATTCTCCTAAATTATTGGTTGAGAAGAAAGTTAACAAACTAACATTAAAAACATGCGTGTAATAGTTTTGTCAAATTCTTAACCTAATTAAATAGTATTTCCTTGACAATTGAAAAGTGAATATATATGATGGCCTTTAGAAGGAGACAAAGGGAAATTTTGAAAATGGCATTGTGCCACGTTGTTGACCTTGTCTTGGACAATGATGTTTTATCACGTGTTTCACTAGTGAATTATAATAATAATAATTGCATTATTATTATTATCTTGTTGTAGTATAAAATCATTATAGTGTTAGGTTAAATCTTGAGTGGGTTAATATAATAGAAAACTTAATCATGTCTATGGCTAAACTTAAGAAAATCATGTGATTCACAGTTCACAAGAGATATGCTAATTTGTACCAAGATTTTTACTTATTATTTTTATGAGGTCAAGGGATATGATGATCAAGAGTATGTAATAAATTATTTATAGAAACAATTTGTATAAAACAAACTTGTGATTATTTGATAAGAACAATTAAGATTCTTAACATCTTTGACAGACAGATTTCAATTTTTTATTTAAGATAAAATATATATAAATTTATCATTGTCATACATAAGATCAAAATTGGAATCTAGCTTTTATTGGGTGAGGGAAAATTTCTTAAGAGTTTATGGATGAATGAATTTTTAGTCCCTTTGGATGTCAAATCTCATACATAAGTTCCACGAGACGTTGTTTTCTGTGAAAATATAAAAATAGTAATTTATTCTTAATAAACTTGTTGAAGCAGATACAAACATAGACAAATTAAAGTTCTCAATAACAATATGATTTGACAAAAAAATTTAAAATATATAAAAAATATATATTTCAAAGATGATGAATTTTTAGAAAATAATTTTATTTTTATTTATAAAATTATGTTATAAAATAGTATAATATGATATTTATTTACTTTTTAATGTATCAAATAATTCTAAAATAATATTTCATAATAACAAATAAAAAATAATATTTTAAAATAAAAGAAAGCAATAATTTTATAATTTATTATGTTTTTAATCTAAAATAAAATAAAAATATAATCTTGATCTAAAATGGATGAACCAAGATCCGGATCTGACCTCTGTTCAATTGTAGCCATCCGTAATTTTACAGATGATTACAATTTTACACATCTTTTAAAAAAAAATTAAAAAAAATATACAAATTTTTTTTAATTTAATTTGAATCATCCATTAAAAAATAGACAACCTGAATCCTTACAACTGCCCGATCTGATCAGATCCCCATCTGGATGAACCATGAGTTAATCATGGGTACGGTACGGAATTAGCCTAATGTTATTGGCTATTGGAAAAAAAATAATTATTATTTTTATGTACTAAAGTATTATATTTTACACATATAAAACCACACTTCTTTTTATTTAACTAAGTTAACTAATCATAGATTTAAAATATGCTAATAAAATATTCTTTTTAACCTGCATATAATTATAGTTAACAGTTTTTTAATTTATAATAATTAAATAACATTTTATTAATATAAAATTGAATTAAGTTTATAAAAAAATAAATAAATAGTTTTTTTATAATAAATAAAAAAAAATTAAAAAAATTAAAAATTTTAAAATATAACATGCATCTATTAGCTAAAAGTTATCATTGTAAACTAAAAATTATTATAGTCAAAAAAAAAATTAGTAGCGTACCAATCCTCTAATCCTCTCCAAATAAAGTCATATTTTAATTATTTTATTTTATTTTGTGGTTAAGGTGTGACATAAATTCTTGAAAGGTTTGAAGCAAATTCAAATACTTTTAAAATTAATATAATTTAATATAAAATATTTATGAATCCCACGTTCATGTCACGCTGTAGCCTTGCTTAGACTTTTATATTGGGGGGTTGCTTCAATGTCCCAAGGAATTTTTTTTCACAATTAAGTAAGAAAATAATTTTTTTTTCTTAAACTCAATACTCTTATTTAGAAATAGTTTCCTTAATTATTTTAAAAAAATAATTTCTTAAAATATTAAAGTAAAATCTACATTATTGAAAATTTATTCTTTAGAAAAATATACTTTTCTAGCAAAAGAAATACTAAAAAAAAATTTTCAAAAAAATTTATAGTGAAACAAACGAAATCTAAAGTATTTGAATTCACTCCAAATTATAAATTGTTTTTGTCTATAACAACTTCTGTTTTGTAATGGGAAATTTTAGCTAGAAGGATGTATATTATATTTTTAAAGAATTAATTGTTCTAATTATTTTTTATTTATTGTAAAAAAATAAAATAAAATATTCTTATTATTTCAACTTATTTTTATATTAAAAAATATCATTTAATTATTACAAATTAAGAATTCATTTTAATTGTAATTAAATATAAGTTAAATAAAATATTTGGTTAACATATTTTAATTCTATAACTTAGTCAAAATAAGAAAGAGAAAGAGGATCATTTTACCACGTAAACTATAATATTTTAATATTTCAAAGGAAATGAGAATATTTTACTAAAAAAATATCGAGACTTGGTAGGCCTGGCCGCGACAGGATAACACTTTGAAATCGTGATGGTCACGTGGCGGTGGTCATCATCTTGAACCACGCTACTTTTACGTGAGTATAAATTTTTTTCTAAAGTTATATTTCGATCATTTTATTTATTTATTTATTTTTATTATTTTTAATTATATATTTTAATTTCATTTGTATTTTTTTAAATTTATATATTTTTAAAAATTTTTTAAGTATTGTGTTTTAAGTATTTTCAAAATTTAAAAAAATTTTTAATTCTTTTATAAAAATAAAAATTAAATAAATTAAATAAGAATACACTGATATATTCAGTTTAAAAAAGTAAACAAAATTTTTTATACATTTTTTATATTTTCTTTTATATTTATTATTTTATTATTATTTTATTATTATTATTTAATAATATATTAATAATTAAAAATAAAATTTAAAAATATATAAAAAAATAGTTGCGCCCATCATTTATTTGTTGGTTAATATTTTATTTTTCCTCATTTCATATTTGCCTTCTCTCTGCGAGAATCTTATCGCCACGTGAAACTCAATCCAAAAACAAAAAAAACTAAAGAACGTGCGGGCAGATCTGGCATACACAGTTCAGACACGTGTTACGTAAAAGGTTTTTTTTAATCTTTTGAAAGTTAATATTATATTAGTATTTTTATTTTAATATTTAAAATTAAAAATAATTTTAAATACAAATATTATTTATTATTTATTAAATGTAATTATTTATATTCAATATTTATAAAATGTAATATATATATATATTTTTTAAATTAATAAAAAGAGATAGTAGAAAATTATTAAATAATTACATTATTTTTAAAAAAAATTAACCTGTAAACTCTCTCGATTCTCTCTACTTTCATCACAATATTTAACTTAATCCTGAATCTTTCATGGACTCATTGCTCTGTCAAACTGGTAATTATATTTGATCTTACAGAGCCACCACAGAATCATCTCAAAATCTATATATCAAACATATAATTATAATTTTTACTATAAAAATATCAAAAGCTAAAATCGCTACATTTGGAAATTAACAAAGGCCTTAACTTTTGTTATTGGAGCAGACTAGTTAATAATATTATTCATTATTTACTTAATATATCAAAAAATAAATAAGTAATTAACAACAATATTATTAATTAAAAATCAATTATAGCAATGATACAATCTTTTTATAATATTATTGTTTGCCAGAGTACCATTATTCTCTATATTTTTGCTGTCAAAGAAAAGAATAATCTTTTTATATCTCTATGATTATTAGTATATTTTATAATAATATGAGATTCATTTTTTTCTGATATTAGTATGAAACAGTACTGATATAAAAGTAAAATTCTGAACCTTATCAAATATCAATTTGGAATAATCATTTAGAACATTGTTTTCTTCACATCTAATATTTTAAATGACAAGAAGCCGAGGAGATATTTTCATTGAAAATTGTTATTTGTGATAGATAAACAAGATATGCAGGGAGGATGTTAGGTATAATAACGCATTCGGTTATGTTATGGTTAAACTATTAAGGCTTGTATTAGTTATACAGTTAAGCCTTCAAGGTTGTATAAATACAGAGAGCTTGCTCTCATTCAATAATAAGGAAAAAGATTTCTGAAGATTATCATTCACACTCTTCATCATTTTCATTTCTATTTCCTCTCTTCTTCCCATCTCAATATGTCTATATGGTATCAGAGCTATTGATCCATAGATGGAGCATTCGATGGCTGGGCATGGATCCACTGTAAATGAGGCTACGTCCTCCACTTCCTCAAGGTTTATACCAATTACGTTCTCTCATCTTGTTTTTGTCAAATTAGAAGACCAAAACTACCTATTATGGAAGCAACAAGTTTTGGTAGTCATCAGAGGACACAAACTCAGAAAGTTCATTGAAGGACCCCAAGCAGCACCTCTAAGGTTTACCTCACCAAAAGATGAAGAGAGATTCCAATTCAATCCTGAATTCCTCAATTGGGAGCAGCAAGATCAGCTGTTGGTATCTTGGTTACTTTCATCAATGTCAGAAAATATGTTGACCAGAATGATGGGCTGCAAATCTTCCTACCATATATGGGATAAGGTGGAGTCCTTCTTCACTTCCCAAACCAAGGCAAGAATTAGGCAGTTAAAGCTTCAGCTTCAGAATACTAAGAAGAATTCACTCACAGTTACAGAATTTCTTCTCAAGATCAAGAAAACTGTTGATGCATTAGTTTCTGTAGGTCAGCCAGTGTCTGAAATAGAACATGTAGATTCAATTCTTGATGGCCTAAATGAAGAATTTGACCCGTTTGTCACAACAGTGCTAAGCAGGGGTGAGTCATGCATTGTGGAACAAATTGAAACCTTACTCCTAGTCCAAGAAAGCAGATTTGAAAGGCATTAAAAAACTCTTGATATAGCAGCAGTAAACATGGCTGTGCATCAAAATGAAAAAAAATAATCACAAGAGCAATTACAACAATTATAATTCCAGCAATGGTTCTAGGAGTTGTGGTTCCAGCAACAATCACTACAATGGCAGCTCAGGTAACAACAACAATAGTTCCTTTAATGGCTATACTTCTAATGAGAATTCTAGAGGTCGAAATTACAACAATTCAGGTTCAAGAGGGGGTAGGAATAATTCTAACAGTAGAGGCAGGGGCAGGGGACGAAATAGGCTTCAATGCCAAGTTTATGGAAAACTTGGTCATTTAGCTTTCAACTATTACTACAGATATAATGAGCAGTATCAAGGCACACCACCAGGGGAATCACCTACTGGAAACACTCAGTCTTAAGGTCCACAAGCTCACCTAACTGAAGCATCCAACAGTTCTGAACCTCTGACTGAGTTCCACACCATGAACATTTCATCTGAACCTTCTCCAGCTCAAGGTTGGTTCCCTGATTCAGGAGCCACTCATCACATTACCCCTGATGCTGAAAACCTTATGGTAAAACATGGCTACACTAGCCAAGAACAGGTTCTCATGGGAAATGGTAAGGGACTTTACATTAAACATACTGGCATGTCTTACATTTCCTCTCCTACTTCACACAAGCCATTACACTTAAACACCTTACTAAATGTCCCACAAATCACCAAAAACCTGTTAAGTGTCCCCAAATTTGCACAAGACAATGGTGTCTTCTTTGAATTCCATCCTAACCACTGTGTTGTGAAATCCCAGGATACCAAGGCTGTTCTTCTACAAGGAACCCTTAAAAATGGGTTATATGTCTTTGACAACTTGCTTCAACCAAAGACACACCAAAGTGACTATATTCAAGGCAATATGTCTCAACTATCTCAACTGTCCAAGCCATCTTACAGCTCTATCTGTAGTCCCAGTTCTTTTATCTGCAACTCTATTTGTAATTCTGCTATTTGTACTCCTGTCTTTTGTAATGTCTCTCCTTCGGAGTTCCAGATGTGGCATTCTAGACTAGGACACCCTTCTCAAAAAACTGTTGTACAAATCCTCAATATGTGTAACTTGTCTCACATCAATAAAAATGCCACTGATTTTTGCTCAGCTTGCTGCCTTGGTAAAATGCACAAGTTACCCTCTCCAACAACAACCACAATATACACTCATCCCCTACAATTAATACATTGAGACCCGTGGGGTCCCTCTTCAACTAAATCCACATAATGCCACATTTACTACATCATTTTTGTTGATGAGTTCACTAAGTACGCTTGGATCTTTATGCTGAAGAATAAATCAGAAGCTTTGTTGCATTCAAAAACCTTGTTGAAAACCAATTTCAAAGTAAAATTCAATCCCTGCAGACATTTGGTGGGGGAGAATATAATTCTCACTCCTGTGCAAAATTCCTTACAGCAAATGGGATACACCATAGAAAATCGTGTCCACACTCCCATGAGCAAAATGGGACTATTGAACGAAAACATAGACATATAGTAGAAGTAGGACTTGCTTTGCTGTCTCAAGCTCACTTACCCCTCAAATTTTGGAGTGATGCTTTCAAAACCTCAGTATTTTTTATTAATAAACTTCCTTCATATTCTCTCAACAACAAATCTCCACATGAACTTGTCTTCAAGTCACCCCCAAACTACAAATCTCTAAAAATATTTGGTTACAGCTGTTATCCAAATCTAAGACCTTACAGTAATCAAAAGCTGAATTTCAGGTCCACAAAATGTACCTTTTTAGGCTACTCAACCCAGCACAAAGGCTACAAATGTCTTGACCCTACTGGCCGAATCTTCATTTCAAAAGATGTCACATTTGATGAGTACAACTTTCCCTTTCAAACATCTCAACCCTCTTATACCTCAGACCAACAAACTCCTCTCACCTCTGTCCTACCCATTATTCCCATTCCACCAAACCTCGCTACTCACATTGCTACTCCACACCCTATTGAAAATTTTTTTCCCAGTATACCTCTTCCACATCCCAACCAATCTGTTAACCTCAATATTCATGCTAGTGCTGGTAATGATGAAGCTATGGTAGAAACCTCAGCTGATCATAGTGTTCCTTCTTCAGAACCTATACCTATTGTTATTGATAGTACTGACTATCAGCTCCAATTGCTGATCAACCTGAAGGCAGTCCTTCTATTATTGCTGCTGATCATCCTAGTGTTATTCATGATGCGCTTACTCCAACTCCAGATCTGTCTCACTAGTCAATCTCTCTTCCTTCAGAGTTTGGCTACCATCCTATGGTCACCAGGGCAAAGGCTGGTGTCTTCAAGCCAAAAGTACATTTGGCTGTCAAAGAACCATGTTCAGTATCTGAAGCACTCTCTCTGCCTGAATGGAAACATGCTATGGATGAAGAATACCAAGCATTAATGCACAATCAAACATGGACCTTAGAACCCCTTCCACCAAATAGAAAACCCATTGGCTGCAGGTGTTCAGAGTGAAGGAGAATCCAGATGGCAGTGTAAACAAGTTAAAAGCCAGATTAGTGGCTAAAGGTTTCCATCAACAACAAGGAATTGACTTTGAAGAGACATTTAGCCCTGTGGTAAAGCCAACTACTATTAGGGTTCTACTTACCATTGCTTTAGAAAGGGGCTGGAATGTGCATCAAATTGATGTCAACAATGCTTTTCTAAATGGAAAGTTGCAAGAAGAGGTCTTTATGGTTCAATCTCCAGGTTTTGACATTGCAAGTCGATCTCCAAACTGCAAGGGCTTGGTTTGAGAGGCTTGCACAAGCCCTACAGCAGTTTGGTTTTAAATCTGCCAGATGTGATACCTCTCTTTTTATCAAGCACACAGATCAAGACACTATATATATACTAGTGTATGCAGATGACATCCTAATCATGGGTAACTCAGAAACTGCAGTAACCTCACTGATCTGCAGCCTAAACAGTGAATTTGCCTTGAAGGATTTGGGTTTGGTCAATTATTTCCTTGGTATTCAAGTCCAAAGTATTGAACATGGGGGAATTCACCTTTCTCAATCTAAATATATCAAGGATCTCCTAGTGAAAGCAAATATGGAGAATGCCAAACCTATATCCACCTCTATGACAACAGGCCTAAAATTGCTCAATTTTGGCAGTGAATCAATGCAAAACCCTCAGATATATAAATCTATTGTAGGTGCTCTTCAGTATGTCACTGTGACTAGACCTGAAATTTCCTATGCAATAAACAAAGTTTGCCAGTTTATGCACTCACCTCTTGATGTACACTGGAAAGCTGTAAAACGAATCCTCAGATATCTTGCTGGAACATTACATCATGGTTTACACCTTAGAAAACCATTTTCTCTAGACATGATTGGGTATTGTGATGCTGACTGGGTAGCAGATCCAGTGGACAGAAAATCAGTCTCAGGTAATTGTGTTTACTATGGTGGAAACCTTGTGTCATGGTCCTCAAAGAAGCAACATACCATCTCAAGGTCCACAACAGAAGCTGAATTTCGAAGCTTAGCGAACATAGTTGCTTAAATAAGTTGGCTACAGTCTCTTCTATCTAAACTAAAGGCTACACCCACCCAATTACCAATTATATACTGTGACAACCTTAGCATAGTTATGTTGTCTGCCAACCCTGTTCTTCACTCCAAGACAAAGCATGTAGAGTTAGACATCTTCTTTGTTCATGAAAAAGTGTTGCAGAAGAAAATCATAGTGAAGCATATTCCATCACTTCACCAGATTGCAGATGTTCTTACAAAAGCAATCTCAAGCAACAGATTTAGAGATCTAAGATACAAACTGAGAGTTGAAGACTCTACCACCCTCAGTTTGAGAGGGCATGATAGATAAACAAGATGTGCAGGGAGGATGTTAGGTATAATAACGCATTCGGTTATGTTATGGTTAAACTGTTAAGGCTTGTATTAGTTACACAGTTATACAATTAAGCCTTCAAGGTTGTATAAATACAGAGAGCTTGCTCTCATTCAATAACAAGGAAAAAGATTTCTGAAGATTATTATTCATACTCTTCATCCTTTTCATTTCTATTTCCTCTCTTCTTCCTATCTCAATATGTCAATAATTTGTGTACCTTCTTTGTTACACTTCTATTTGTAACTATTAATATATTATAAAATAATAATAATATATGATAAATAATATAATAATAAATATGAGAGGATCAGGTATAAAAATAATGTAAAAAAATAATATACAAATAATATTAATTATTTTTATTTAGTACATTATTATTTAAGATGTTTGTGTTATCTAAGATATTAAAATGTAATAAGATGATATCATTTTATATGATATTTTATTTCACTTAAAAACTATCAAAATTTTATATCATTCGTTTTAATTTTTCTGTGAAATTTCAATTATAATTTTTCTTATAATTTTCAATTATTATAATTTTTAAATATTGTTTTCATACTTAATATCTTATATTATATTATTTTAAATATCAAAATATATGATTATACTAAACACTTGACCCCTACAAAATATCATGTGCATCTAAATTCCAAAGACACTTTTGTTTTAAAACATTGTGATTATCATTAATTTTATATTCTCGAGGAAAGCTAGTTGCTCTATAAATATGCACATGAAAACAAAAGCATTTTATTAATAAAACGTTTGTTCTCCTTCTTCCGCAGCCCCATATCACATTTAGCACATGGATTGAAAGCACCTTAAAAAAACCTATTGCATTTATCATCCATCGTCATCTTCCTCTCTATAAATAACCTCCATTCCTTCCTCTAGTTCCTCACTGCAACGCTCAAAAGCTTCTCTATTCTTATTTCTTCATATATACTATTATTACTGTTTCTTTCATAGAAGGAAAGATGTTTCCAAACTTGGTCCCAGACGTCTTTGGCCGTAACAAGGGCAAGATCCAGGGAACTGTGGTGTTGATGAGTAAGAAAGTGGTGGATTTCAATAACTTGAATCTCAATGTTGGTGTCAACTTGGGTCTGGGGTTTGCTGGCTCTGTCTTGGATGGTCTTCGCCAGTTCTTGGGTGGAGCTGTCTCTTTTCAATTGATCAGTGCTACAAAAGCTGACCCTGGTTTGTTTTCTTTTTCTTTTTCTTCTTCTTCTTCTTCTTCTTCTTCTTCTTCTTCTTTCATTGCTATAGAAGAAATATTCTCGTCCTCAAAATATGGTTTTTGTGTGTAAATTTTGTAGGAAATGGGTTGGGGAAGCTTGGAAAGTCCGCCTCTTTAGAAGGGTTTATTACCACATTGCCAACCTTGTTGGAAGGGCAGTCTGCATTCAGTGTTCATTTTGATTGGAATGATGAGATAGGAATCCCCGGAGCATTTGTGATAAGGAACAATCTTCTCACTGAGTTCTTCCTTGTTAGTTTAACAATTGATGACATTCCAAATCATGGTTCCATCCACTTCGTCTGCAACTCCTGGGTTTACCCAGATAGCAAATACAAAAGTGATCGCATCTTCTTCGCTAACAAGGTAAAACTAAGTTCATATATATATATATATATTCAACAAGTTCTTGAGAAGCATGTCATGGATGACTGAAATTCATCAAATATATATACTTGCAGTCATATCTCCCAAGTCAAACTCCTGCGCCATTGAGCAAATACAGAGAACAAGAGCTGATAACTTTAAGAGGAGATGGATTTGGAGAGCTCAAGGAATGGGACAGAGTCTATGATTATGCTACCTACAATGATTTGGGCTGGCCAGATTTCAAGGCAAGCTTTGCTCGCCCAACACTTGGAGGCTCTGCCCAATATCCCTACCCTCGCAGGGGAAGAACTGGCAGGGCACCATCAAAATCAGGTAAATGAGGCTTCTAAATCTATAATTATTGTAAATTAATGTCTATTTTTCTCAATATTAATAGCGGCTAATCAGATGATAGTTAAACAAGTAGAAAAGGAAAAGGATTGTAAATAGATTATTTACATTCTGCCAATATTCCAACAGATCCAACCACTGAGAGCAGACTTCTTCCTCTGGTTCAGAACTTTGACATCTATGTTCCAAGAGATGAACGATTTGGGCACTTGAAGTTGTCAGACTTTCTGGCTTATTTGCTGAAATCTATATCTCAAGATCTGAGACCCTTATTGGAATCTGCTTTTAATTTCACGCCAAAAGAGTTTGACAGCTTTGATGATGTTCGTGAACTCTATGAAGGTGGATTTCAGCTGCCTCACAATGTACTTAAGAATATTAGTCAAAAGATCCCTGTACCATTGCTCAAGGAATTATTCCGAACTGATGGCGAACAATTCCTCAGGTTTCCAAAACCTCATGTCGTCAAAGGTATCTACCATATCCTAAGTGACATCTAACTTGACTTATGCATTTATATAAAATATAATAATTATTTATTATTAATTGGAGCAGAGAATACTTCTGGATGGATGACTGATGAAGAGTTTGCAAGAGAGATGCTTGCTGGTGTGAATCCTGGTGTAATCCGCCGCCTCCAAGTAAGCCAAAGTGCTTAATTTAAAAGACGGATCTCTTTACTTGTTAAAGTTTCTTTTGTTAACCTTGATTGACTCAATTGTTTGTCGTTTTTCCTCATAATTCTCTTAAATTAATTGCAGGAGTTCCCTCCACAAAGCAAGCTAGATATTAAGGTCTATGGTGATCAAACCAGCAAGATAACCAAACAACACTTGGAGAAAAACTTGAATGGGCTCACAGTTGATGAGGTAAAAATAATTTTTTTTATGTTACAATAAATTATAATATAACAATTTTATTACAGCTTTGCAATTAAGTTTTTTTTTTATTTATGATCTAGTGCCATAAAACACATTAATTGAATTATCTTATGTTAAACAGGCACTCAGTTCTAAGAGATTGTTCATTTTAGATCACCATGATGCATTCATGTTATATTTGAGGCGGATAAATGAAACTTCAAGAAAGGCTTATGCCACTAGGACAATCCTTTTCTTGAAAGACGATGGGACTTTGAAGCCATTGGCTATTGAATTAAGTTTACCCCATCCTAATGGAGATCAATTTGGTGCTGATAGTCAAGTCATCCTCCCTGCAAATCAAGGTGTTGAGGGTACTATTTGGCTCTTGGCTAAAGCTTATGTAATCGTAAATGACTCGGGCTATCATCAACTAGTTAGCCATTGGTACAAATTCTATCAATTAGATAAATACAAATAATATTAGTATATGTACAATTTTGGAGTTAATTATTAATATCTTTTCATGTTTCATTACAGGCTACATACTCATGCAGTGGTTGAACCATTTGTTATAGCGACAAATAGGCAACTCAGTGCACTTCACCCTATTCATAAACTTTTGTTTCCTCATTTTTGTGATACGATGAATATAAATGCACTTGCTCGACAAGCTTTAATCAATGCAGATGGCATTATAGAGCTATCATTCTTACCAGGACAGTATTCTATTGAGATGTCTTCTGTAGTTTACAAGAATTGGGTTTTTCCTGACCAAGCACTTCCTGCTGATCTTATCAAGAGGTAAACTTTTGAATATAGACCACCAAAATTGAATCCAGAACTTCAAGTTATTATTAGTTAAGGGCAAAAAGGCACAAACTTGTCCCTGTATAGAAATTGACCCTTCACAAATACAATTATCCCTTTTATTACACCGTACAAGACTTTTGATTTTGATATGACATGTTATAACTCTTTAATTTACACAATACAGAGGAATGGCAGTTGAAGATCCAGCTTCCCCTCATGGGCTTCGCCTTGTGGTAGAGGACTACCCTTTTGCTGTTGATGGACTAGAGATTTGGGCTGCTATTAAGACATGGGTTCAAGACTATGTCTCCAGCTACTACAAAACAGATAATGATATTAAACAAGACTCTGAACTGCAAGCTTGGTGGAAGGAACTTGTACAAGTTGGTCATGGCGACTTAAAAGATAAGCCTTGGTGGCCTAAGATGCAAACTCGCGAAGAGCTTATTGAATCTTGCACCATTGTCATATGGACTTCTTCTGCCCTCCATGCAGCTGTCAATTTCGGACAGTATCCTTATGGAGGTTATATCATAAACCGTCCAACTCTCAGCAGAAGGTTGCTACCTGAAGAAGGAACTCCAGAGTATGATGAGCTTAAGAAGAACCCAGAAAAAGCTTACTTGAAAACAATTACACCAAAGTTTGAGACCCTTATTGACCTCTCAGTTATAGAAATATTGTCCAGGCATGCTTCTGATGAGGTCTACCTTGGGACAAGAGATAATCCTAACTGGACCTCTGATGTAAAGCCGTTGGAGTCTTTTAAGAAGTTTGGAAAGAAGTTGGCAGAGATTGAGGAAAAATTGATAAAGAGGAACAATGATGAAACACTGAGAAACAGGACTGGGCCAGTTAATATGCCCTACACTCTGCTGTATCCTACCAGCGAGGAAGGACTCACAGCCAGAGGAATTCCCAACAGCATCTCAATCTGAAGAAGTTTTACGTATGTGGTTCCTTAACTGTGTCTGAAAATAGGAACCTTATGTTGGATTATCATGTGTGTCTGTTTAACTATTGTACTTTTTTGCCAATAACTACCTCCAACACGGGTAGCCATTTGTATTTGGTTACAGGTTCTAGGAATGTTTACTCATTATAAACAAGAGCAATCAATTTCTGCCAAATATGACAATTCCAAGACTAGTAGCTTCATCTTGTGTTTTTGAAGCTTGGATCATGTATCTAATTGCATTTGCTAAACAAAATAAAATAAAATCCTAAAAATTTTAACTAAATTATTGAAAATACTCTAAATAAATTAACATTATTAAACTAGAGGGACAGAAAAATAAGAAACGAAGTTGAATTAAATCTTATACAATCTAATGGGATTTAACTAATTAATTAATCTTGTATTGAAATATTAAGTGAACTAAACAAATATAAACAAGTTAAGATTATTAGTTTTATTTTTAACTATGAATCCGTTTGTATATGTTTGTGCTTTTTATTATGTGCTTATGTAGAAGTAATTTTATTGAAAAAATTAATGGTTTTGAGTTTGGATACATTAATCTAGAAGTACTTTTACTAAAAAAATAAAATATTTTATAATTGAATACAAAAATATAAAAATAATTTTGTACTAATAAAATTATTAAAAATTAAACATAGAATTTTTTTATTATATTTGGATAAAAAAATATTTATTATAAATTTTAAAAATGATATTTTGTTTAAATTAAATTTGTATTTTTAATATATATTATTTAATTTGTATTTAGAATTTTAGAATTTTAATTATAAAATTTAGAGTTGTCTTTAAAAAAAAGCTTTTAAGTAGTGAACCTATGTCGTTTTGAAGAAGTGCCCTAAGCCTTCTTCTTCGTGAGGTGCAACAGCGGCGAGGCACAGTAGCGTGGATTTGGGACGTGAAGCAGAAGGATAAGGCGCATCAGGGAGAGGCATAACGCGTGAATCTGCATTTTTTGGGTAATAAATCGATGATATAGAGCTTGTTTGCAGAGTATCTCCTTTTTCCCACCTAACATCCTGAAAAACTTGGGAAAGGCATCTAGGTTCTTCAAGATGGGAACCCTCGTCGAAATTCTGGGCTTAGCTAACTGGTGTTGTTGACTTGTTGCAGTAATTGATGCGAGAGCACTGAAATTCGTCGTGGACCAGAAAGCACAACGTACAGCTGGAGAAGTAAGATGATCGTTGCGCTGTGAGATCTTTGTCCATTTTGAAAATTAATTATGGGTGAATGGAAATTTTTAGGTGAATTCTGTCTCATTTTGGGTGAAAATTAAAATAGTATTGCCACGTCTGAATCGTCTAAGATTTTAGATGGTCTAGATTAAGAGAAAAGAATCCTTATCCTTCTCGAATCTGGACAACATCATTTATAAAACAAATATAAAGTGACAAAAAATCTAATCAATAAATTGTGACTTGTTAAAGTTCTTAATTGAATTAATTATTTTTTTATTTAGTTTGAATTGAAGTCCAAATGAAACTAGACGGATTATCTTTTGAAATCTGAATGAAATTGATTACGACTTATACTTCATTGTGTTTTTAAATTAATTTTGATGATATGCTTAATCAATTATAATAAATTAATCAAGGCACGTTAAAATAGATATAATAATAAAAGAAGTAAAGATTCCTCACACAAAGACACGACAGATTTGATTTAAAACCATGAACTAAGCATTACAAAATAATAATAAAAAATAAATCAAACTAATAATAAAAACTTCATACCAAACTGAAGATTTAGCTAGATTGTGTGGACCACCTTTTTAATGAAAAATGTTATTTAAAAAAATAAACTAATATAAAATATTATATTACTATTGCCATAATAATATAGAGAAGATTAGGTAGGCATTATAAAGTTATGTGAAACATATCCGATGGCAAAATAATTAACTCCGTGTGAATAAATCACGACTTGATACCCTATTAATTGCATGGGATCCCGTGCAGTGTTGTAGTTGACAAGATCATACGAATACGATTTCTTTTTTAACTCCCGGCGCTATTTTTTTTATTTTTTATTTTAATTTTTTAATATTAATTAATTATTATTTAGATTATATAATTTTTTAAAATATTTTAAAATATTTTCTATTTTTTTACTATTCATAATTAATTTTTTAATACTATTTATTCATAAGTATAAAAATATATAAAAAAATTTTAAAAAATTCATAAAAAATATATAATATAAATAATAATTTATTAATATTAAAAAATAAAAAAATATTAAAAAAATATAAAATTTAAGCTACCGCCACAAACTGTAATTTAGAAGTTTCTTTTTATTTATCATTTTCAAAAAAAAATTTGATATGTTTTGATATTTTTTTTCAAAATTTTAACCTTTTTTAATGTATAATTCTTTTTAAATTTTGTTTATTATTTAAATTTTTTTAATTTATAATTAATTTATTATTATTAAAAAATATAAAATAAATATTTTTTTAAAAATTTTAAACTACCTATCTTTAAAAAATTTAATGTGTATACTCTCCAATTAAAATGGGACGGTAGGAGAGTGTATAGTGTTTGTTATTGTGCAGCTCTATTTTTGAAACTGTGCTATAGGTTCTGGCATTCAAGAATTATATTTTTTTAATTTTTTTTAAATTTTTTAATATTAATGAATTATTGTCTTGATCATATAATTTTTAAAAAAATTTTTAAAATATTTTAATATCTTTTTTATACTATTTGTCTATAAATTTTTTAACACTATTTATTAATAAGTACAAAATTTTTTAAAAAATATAAAAATATATTAAAAAATTTATAAAAAAAATATAACATACACAATAATTTATTAATATTAAAAAATAAAAACTATATTACCGCCAAAGTAACATAGCTTTCATCTTTTTCTTCATCCCATTTTTTTTTAATTTTATGAAAAAAGATGCTTCATAATATATATAAAAAAATTATGATTAAACTATAATTGTTTAATGATTAAAACCCTATTCAGATCCCTATTAATTAGATTGCCACTAGTCAATCTCAGGAGGGGCACTGTACAATCAACCCTAACAGCAAAATATACAACAAAATATTAAGAGGGAAATTTTACTTTTCCACTTCTAACTTTATTTATTATTTTAATATTTTTTATAATTTATTAATTGTAATATATTATATATTTAATTATCATAATTTAATTAAAATTATATCTTATTGTTTAATTATATGTTAAATTTAATGATTTTAATTATAATTAATTACATTTTTAGTTTTTTTATTATACAAAAAATTTTAAATTAATTCTCATATTTTAAATTTAAATAATATTATCTTTATAATTTTTTTAAAATTTTAATTTAATTCTTTTATCTAAATTATATTAAAATTTTAATAATATGTACTTAATTTAATTATTTTACACGAATATTTAAAAGGTTGTTTACTTCAACATTACAAAAAATGGTGAGTGAACAAGGGAATGACGATTCGGATCTCATGTACTCGAAATTCACTTGTATGAGATTTAATCAAATATTAATTATTTAATTTGTGTTAGATAATTAAAATTATTTTTATTTTAATTTTTTTTAAATAGCACGTATATTAAATAAATTTTTTTTAAAAAAACTATAATCAAATTATAATTATTTAATCAATATTAAACGAGTAAGATTTATTAATTAAAATACGTATTATCAAAATTAATTGGACGGTGAGAATTAGAACCAGTGCCAGGGGATCCAAATTTGGTGAAATGCCATGGTTTTGGGCTTTTGCAGGAATGGGAAAAGTTTCCGACAGGAAAGTGGTTGATAATAGTAAAGTTGGTATTGGTTGTGAAGACCCGTGATGAAGGCTATGGTCCACAATTCTAGCTTCGTCTATAGTTTCCTTTAGGGACGTTGCCTCAGTCTCTCCAAAAATGGACTCTGCCTTGTTGGGATAATTAGTTATATGGTTAAAATTATAGTAATCTTAACATAATCAAATCTAAATCTACAAAAAAACATAAATTGGTCTATAATGCACCATGATAATCATATTGCATTCTTAATATAATCAGATTCAAATATACAAAAAACATAAATTGGCCGGTGTGTGTAGGATTGTAACTATTATTGCGTGAGAAAGGTTTAAGTATGAGCCAAGTTATAATTAAAATGTGGTATTTAATTTAGTGTAATTAAGTAAAAAAATTACATTTTAATTAATAAATATAGCCTTTAACTCAATAATAAATATTTGATTTAACAATTAATATTAAAAAAAATTACCTGTTTAATTCTTAATACGGCTAATTATTAAGAAAAAAATTATTAATTAAAGTTTGATATAGTAATTATTCTATAATTAAAAAAATATTATGATTAACAATTATAATTTTTGATAAAAAAATAAATCCTCGAACTAGCAATAAGTTATCAACCAGTTTTCTGTTCTTTATAATTTTAAGTTGTAGAGAAATAGATAGAAATTGAAGTTAATTTGGAGCTTTCCTTGTTGAGTGAGTGGGGAAACATGAATGGCCGAGCTATGGCTATCACCAAATTAAATGCGTAGAAACTGTCGATGCCTGTGAGTGGATCACGAATGTCTCGGTCCTGAGATATTGAGGTCGGGTCGGTCCAACGAGGTCGGTCCTGTAGATAAGTAAACAAGGGGCTCGGACGCGATTATTACACTCCGATGCCAAAGTTAGTTATGTCCGAGCTTAGAATTCGTCTTTTAGTCATACCTGAGGAGTGTATTTATAGGCTGGTGAGTGGCTGGTCCAGTGGACCTAGTTGTTGGGCCCTCTGCTATTGGGCTTTGGCCAGGTCCACTACACTTGCCCCCAAAAATCGGCGGTTGGTGTTCGCGAGGCCGGGCGATGGTTGGTGGATTCACCGCCTGGAGGGGAAATGGTTGACTGCGATCGGGATTTTAATTGTAAGGTTTGTGAGCCGTTGGATTTCGTTCGAAATGACGGTTACACTTCCCGAGCCTCTAACGATTGGCTTACAGCCGTTGGATATTGTTATTTCAAGCCGTTGGATCAGTCCTTTTCTAAGCTGTAAATATAGGATGAGGGGAAGAGCTTCGTTGCTCTACTGCTGAAGACTTCCTGCCCCTTGTTGATTTGGTCGTTTGCTTTCGGGTGCTTGTGCTCGTGCTGCTGCCGCTTTG
>JASKGM010041922.1:0-22249 GCA_034509205.1 Ceratonia siliqua
GGGGATGAGGATGATTCGTATCGTTCAAAATCAAATGCACACCCAAAACTTTCAACTCCAGAATCCCCCGCTCTTCCTCCAAAAGAAACCACCCCCCACCAAAAAAAAAACCTCCTCTGTTTAATTTATAGCTGAAAGAAGTGACCAAATCTCCTTGCTTCCTGCACGATCCCAGGAGCACAGCTGACCCGCAGTCATACGCCACCATGACAGGGGTGATTGTCGCGCATAGGAGATGCTTCAAAAGGGACCAAAACCAAAGCAGGGTCTGCATTGGGTACAATTGCCGGAAATGGTGAAACTAACAGGCAGCGCGGGCTTAGGGTGAAGGAAAGGTAGCTAAAACCAGAAGGGAGGAGATTCACAGGCGCGGGGGCAGGAGATTCGCAGGTGAAAGGGACGGGATCCTGAGGAATTGGGATTTAGGGATTTCAGACGGGGAGTCGGGTCGTTGGGTAGTGGGTTTGGGCATCCGGTTCTGGACCTCCGGGTTTGGGCTTCTTTTTTTTTTTTTTTGGGCTGGGCCCTTTTTTCTATTTTTGTTTGTTTGTTTTTTTTCTGTTTTCTTCTTCTTTTTTTATTATTATTTTAACACTTTTAATAATTAATTTTTTTGTATTTTTGTTATTTGTTATTTTTTTTATTTATTTGTTTTTTACCTGGACAAAATTCAGTGTTTACATACACTATAAAATAATAGAAGATCGGGTTAACAAACCACAAATACAAGAAAGAATACAACAACTACAACAAAAATTTGAAAAAGACATTTGTTCATCCCAATACCTTTTGGACAAGAAAGAAGCATGTAGTGTCTTTACCATATGAAAAAGATTTTTAAGAGAAAAGCATCCCTACAAAAGCTAGACCCATATAAATGAATGAAGAAACCCTATAGTACTGTAAGAAAGAAATATAATAATGCTTACACAAGAAGTTGATTAGGCCAAGTAAATCACCATGGAGCTGTCCAGCCTTCTATGTTAAGAACCATGCTGAAATAGAAAAATGAGCTCTTAGAATGGTAATTAATTACAAGCCTCTAAATAAAGTCCTTAAATGGATTATATATCCAATACCTAACAAGAAAAACCTCATAGGTAGAATTTTGAGTGCTTCAATATTCTCAAAATTCGATATGAAATAAGGCTATTACCAGATTTAAGTGGTTGAAGAAGATAGATACAAAATAGCCTCTACTCCCTTTGGACATTATGAATGGAATGTAATGCCTTTTGGTCTTATTTCAAAATATCATGAACGATATTTTCACTCCATATACAATATTCATTATAGTTTATTTAGTTGATGTCTTAGTCTTTTCCAATTCCATAGAACAACATTTTAATCACCTTACTTAATTTTATAATATCATAAAAGAAAATCAATTAGTGGTCTTAGCAAAAAAAATGAAATTATTCCATACAAAAGTTAGATTCTCAGGATTTGAGATACATCAAGGCACAATAACACCCATTAGCAGAACCATAGAATTTGTAGAAAAATTTTCATGTGAAATAAAGGACAAGACATAATTAAGAAGATGTTTAGGATGTCTTAATTATGTCGTCGATTTTATTCCTAGTCTTAGAACAACATGTAGCCATTTGTTTAGTAGACTTAGAAAGAACCCACCAGCTTAGAATTCTCAAATGACTTCTATAGTGAGAAAACTAAAGGATAAAGTAAAAGCTTTACCCTGCCTAGGAATACCAGACCCTACAGTTAGTATGATTGTAGAAACGGATGCCTCAAAAATAGGTAATGAAGGTATCCTTAAGCAAGTCCTACCAGAGTTAACTAAAGATTAAATTGTTCAATATTATTTAGGAACTTGGATAGAATCTCAACAATAATATTCAACCATCAAGAAAGAAATTTTATCCATTGTTTTGTGCATCACAAAATTTCAAGATGATGTTTTTAACAAAAGGTTTTTACTTAAAATGGACTGCAAGGTAGCCAAAGATATTTTACAAAAGGATGTACAAACTTTGGTTTCAAAACACATTTTTGCCAGATAGTAAGCTATTTTATCTTGTTTTGATTTTGAAATTCATCACATTAAAGGAGAACAAAATGCTCTACCTGACTTCCTTAAGAGAGTTTTTACAAGGAAAGTGAGATGTCTTCAACTTCAAAAGGAAAAGGAAAGAAGGTTACAAATGACCAATATGGTTCATCATTCATTACAACATAGTTAACATCATTAGCTACAACATCTCAAGGCATCAGGCCTTCTATTCCTACCTCACAACAGACCAGACCTTCAGCCCCATTACCTACAAAAAAATAAAGTTATCCCTTTAACTTTTGAACAGGCCCTCAACAAGCCTGCCACTCTTACAACACCTTCTCCTTCAAAGCCCGCTCACAATACAGTTACTAAAGGAATAAGGGACTACTTTAGAAAAAATCTAAATATCGCTTTATTCTGCATCGATCCAGAATTTACACCACAAGAAATGATTTCAAAAGTTTTCCCCTAACCAGACTAGCAGTTTATGCCCGAATCACAAGATCAAGACCATATTGTTTTATGAGTTCATTTTAGTTGATACAGATTCCATTACCTTAACACATCATTTTGACCCACAAAACCCTCAGCGAATCATGTATTCAAAGATGAAAATAAACTAGGTCATTTCTCTATCCCAATTATGGGTAGAAGTAGGCCAGGTGGCCTATCAGGGGCCTATAGTCTGGCCTACTGTAGGCCTGGCTTGGCCTATTTAGCAATATAGGCCAGGCCAAGGCTTTTATATAAGCACATTTAATTAAATAGGCCAGGCCTTTGATATAAAGGCCTGACCTTTAGGCCTACAGGCCGGCCTATATTTATTTTTATAATATTATATATTTTTTATTTTTTATATTTAAATATTTTTTTTACAATTAAAATTCTCAAAAATAAGCATTGGCCTACATTTGGCTTTGTAGGCCAAGGCCTATTTTTGGTCTCTTTTCTGACAGGCCTAAATAGGCCAATGCCAGGCCTATTTTCTGGCCTATAGTAGGCCAATAGGCCAGGCTCAGGCTATGCCTTTGCCATGCAAGCTTGGCCTATTTTAAGCAAAGCCAGGCCTATTTCCACCCCTAATCCCAATGGAAAATGTCCACACGTACCCACCAGAGCTTTACAAGAAAATTCAAACCACAGTCTTTCAATTACTAGGATTACTAGAAAACATGGTACTATATTATCCTTATTAGACCATCTACCCATTCTTGGTTCATATGGTTTAAAAAGGGTATCACCTCATTTCCACAATGGTTCCTCTACTAGTCCTTTGTCTTTGAACCAACACACCATATCCTACCACAACTAGTTATGCATTCCTACCAGATATTTCGTACCAAGACAAAATTCCTAGAAGGGAGTCAATTATTCCATTTTGTGTAAAATTTTGGCATAACCTAGATTATAATTTGGGAATACACCTTTACTACCAAACTTCCCTTCCTTATCCAATATGGGTGGGAAGAGACGTTAATGTAAAATGGTGGTTTGAGTTCAATCAAACACTTGTGGATCAGGCAACCATTACAAGATGGCTACAGCAAAATCAACAACATGTTAACAAGACACTCCAACAAGAGAGCCAGTTCTTAGCGGTTAAATCTTATATTGTGGCAAGCCTCTCAGCAACAACAACTGAAGAGGAATTCTCTTACAAGCTGAAAGCCTTATCTGATAGAGCTACCTCTATTGGAGACGAAGAGGATGATGCCACATCAGAATTCACTCCTTTTAACGAGAATGATTGTTATGGTATAGACCTAGACTAGACTCAAGTACATTTTTCACAATTCAATTAAAAAGACAATAATCAGGCAATAATGTTGCCAAAATCTTTGTTTTATTAAAGTCAAGCGATTCAAAGACAACACACAGAACTCGAAGGATAATAATGTTTGCTTTATTAAAGTAAAGTTGTTCAAAGAACAACACGAGGTTCACAAGGAATATTTTTTCCCAAATTTGAATGAATTTGAAATCCGAAACGAATTTGAAAGGGTCTAAAGTCCGTGAACCTTAGGCCTATATAAGGCTATCCTCACAATAGCTGAGGCATATCGGATTTTGAGAGTTAGTGAGAGCACACTTGTAATCTTTGCACTTAGCACTATTTTATGCCTTTGCCTCTTTAAGTTTTTAAGCTTGTATTCTCTACTTCACCACCACACTTTTGTAAGTATTTTATCAATAATATTTCAACCATATTTCTACATCTCTTATTTGTTACATTAGTCTTCTATTTTATTTTCTTTAATATCGATCCTTCCCTTTCTAATATCAAAGCCTATACTCTTTTAGATAACCCTGATAATGATACTGTTTATAATTACTCTTTAGAAGATAACTTAGTAGAAGTTAGTTCATAGAAGTGCTTAGCATTGGTCAGGCTTAGAGATCTACGTTGGTCAACCCATAAGTTGAATTGAGTTAAAGGGTGATCCTATAGTGATGGTGGTCCCAATAAGTTTGATAAGAATTAATTTTGAATGAGTAGAATTTAGAGATAATCATGAGCAGCTTACTTAGACGGTTAACTAGAAGAGGTAACTTGGTAGTAGTTAGGAATGGAATTCATAGAGAAGAGGAAGACATAATAGAAAGCATTAGTAAACAACAATTAACAATACAAGAAATAGAAAGAAATTTACCTAGATGGACAATACCTACAATAAGATTTAAAGAGATATATCAAGTATCTACCTTTAATTTCTTAGGAGATAATATTTTTAGGATTGTAGAAACTACCGGATCCATAGGTAAACAACATGAGAAAATACAACTATTAGACTCAACTCTAATAGAGCAATATATATATGGGGATTACTAATTTTCTCACTATGTTGTGGAAGTTAACAATCTTCACATTTTTAGTTATACCAAAAAATACTCATCTTTTTTTTTTTAAATGACCAAAAAATGCTAGGGCATTCAAGTAGTTTTCTCAAAACAAATTTTGAGTAAATGACCTAAATGACCTTATATTTATTATATCCTTTAAACGAAATGATTAAAATACCATTACATCTATTGTGCATTTTAAAGAGAAATGATTTTTTGTTCAATTGAAAATGTAGAAATTGCTAACATCTACAACAGAATGAGAAGACAATCACACACACATACACGCACACGCACACACAGCGATCATAATACTATACACACACACACACACAAATATATTAAATTCATTCTATAATGTGATAGTGGTGGTGCAGTAGTAGTTGTGATGGTAGTAGTGGCAGCAACATTGGCAATGGTGATGGTGGTAACAACCACAGTAGTGATGGGTGTTGATAGTAGCGGTAGGAGTGACGATAGTGGTAGTGCAGTAAACATATATAATAATATATTGATAAATAAGGATAAAAATAATTTTTTAATCTAAATTTTATGAATTTTTTTAGTAGACACATCCTACCACATCATGCATGGACCTTAAGACACAAAAAAGTAAAATCAACAAAAAAAATTATTTTTAATAAAATGGAACCCTCTTGAATCAATATGTGTGACATCCATTCATTAATAGGTGGAGGTAATTAAGCCTATGCAAGAATCTCTCAAATTTTATAAAAAACTTCTTATCAAGATTTATTCTATACTTTTTGGATATATATAGTACCAAAGGGTGATTATCATATAAAATATCATGATAATATCAGCTTATACCACCTTTCGTGAATATTAAACATTGTATAAAACTCAATTCTATTAATTTATACCATCCTATATTTAATCTATATAACACATAATTTTATATGACACCACTTTAGTTATTAACTTTTGGTAAATTAAGCCAATTGAGAACATCAATGTACTCGTGAGAAGTAAAACTTACTGAAAAATTCTTCTGACATGTACACATGGGTACTCTCTTTTGACTTAATCTACCAAAAAAATTGGTAGACTAAGTTTATACTTCTTGTATGACCAAGTTCCTAAGTGCATCTTTAAATTCATGGACATTAACAAACAACGTGCCTTTGTCAAGTGCTTTTTTTCGTCCTTCTACTCTGTGTATTCCCTTTATACCATCTTTATCCATAATCACTATCAATCCTTTCATAATCATGGTTAGATAATTCATCTTCCTCCATGTCGAGACAATCATTTATTATTCTTCTTCATTTAACTCTAATCATCTTTAGCTTCAACAAGAAGAGAGTGAGTTGGTGAACCGTCCAAGCTTTCAATAGAAAAATATAGTAGAGATGAGTTGGTGAACTGAAATAACTGAGCTGAGTTAAGGATAAAGACTTTATTGGCCGAGATAACTTTATTCACAAAAGAGATTCTTAAGTAAATTTCATAAATTTTTATATATCAAATTAATTATGAATAAAAGTATATCAAAAGGGAAAGAGGATATCGTGTGATGAATCCTTAAAGCTATTAATGTAATTTATGTTAAATCACTTTAGAAACCAAATAGTACATATATACATAGATCAAATGTGGAAAAATAAGTCAAGGAGAAAAAAACTAACCAAACCATTGATGAAAATTTTGGACTGCAATGACAATTTTGTGAATAATACTTATATGTGCTTTTGAACCTTAAACAATCCCAAGATTGATAGTGTACTTTTACAAGAGAGTGTCAAGCTTACGAACTAGTTTCTTGAATGCCATTGAAAAACATCTTCTCGTCAAAGATGTAATAGCGGTTGATTTGCAGTTACTACTTTTGATCACAATTATTAAAATACCCTTTAGATACGTGTGATTTACCAAAATATCGTTTAGATTACAAGAAATATTTGGACCATTCAAAATTCATAATAGAAGAGAAAAAACCATTGCTCTAAAACCCGAACTAGAAACATCGAAAATCAATCCACTGACTAATCCAGTAGATCCTTAAAACCTGGTGGTCAAAAAATTGAAAGAAAAATTGATGACCCGTGATTGACTCGGTAAAAATCGAGAAAACCAGTTGAGTCACCAATTCTCCCAGGTCAAAGAAGAAAAAAAAAGGGGGCATCCCTCTCTAACAATAGATCTCTCATAGCCAGTGTAAGAGAAATGGAGCGTTTGGGGGAAGAAGGAAGAAAAAAAAGGGAGCATCCCTCTCTAACAGTAGATCTCTCATAGCCAGTGTAAGAGAAATGGAGCGTTTGGGGGAAGAAGGACCCGAAAAAGAAGAAGGGACCATCCCTCTTTGACAATAGATCTCTCATAGCCGATGTAGGAGAAAAGGAGCGTTTGGGGGAGGAAGAAGAAAAAGGAAAAGACCACAGCCGGTGTAGTCTCAATGGAACGTCTGGGGGAGGAAGAATTGAGAAGAAGAAGCCGATCTTACAGAAGATGTAAATGGAGATAGAAGTGACTAGAGAAAAAATACCCTCTTTGACAAAGAAGTAAATAGGGATGAAAGATGGAAGTAACATGAAAAAGTATTTTACACGTTGTCTTGTTTTAAAATTAAAATTTATTATTATTTTTTTATTATCTTAATGTTTAGAATAAATTTATAATTGAAAATTAAATTACTCAAAACATATTTTTATTGTAAATTTTTTATTTTTATTTGTAATTTGTAATTTTGAATTTTGAATCTTATTTTGTGATTGAGGATGTTGTATTAACTATTAAATATTATGTCATAAAAACAATAGATTTATTTTAATTTTAATAAAATTATTTAATAGTTTCAAGTATATTAGTATTTATTAATTGATTATTTTTATTATTATTTTTGTTTATTTAATTAATTATTATATATATGATATATAATTATATTAGATATATAGTATATAAATTAAAAAATTAATAATATATTTTTTAATTCAAATCCGGTTCAACCCTAGTTCGATTGCTGTTGAACCATTGACCTGTGATTTACTGTCTCTATTGGTTCAATGACAGGTCTAATTTTATAAATATTGGAAAAAACTAACAATTTACCCTTTTCCATATTTTGCTATTACTACAAAGCAACATTTTTCCCTTTTAAATCTTTCCAAACTGCTTGCTAATCCCAGTTGTGATTTTATATATGATACATACCCAATAGCTTTATTTGTAGATCTGAGTAAGAGACTCCCATTTCTACGCCAATGAATTTATACCATGTAAATACTACTATATGATAACAAGGTAAAAGGGTATGGTATTCCTTTATATTTTGATGAAATTCAGAAGAATATTAATATCCTTCCTTTTCTGCTTTAAGAGGATCTTTAAACTGTGCTTGATAAAAAAAAATATAAGTAATATATCGCTTTAAATACAATGTCAATTTTTATTTTCTCTTAAGTGAAATTTCAATTTCTCTAATATTGTAAAATTTTCAATTTAATTCCTCTATTTTTAATTTAGATAATATTGCCCTTATATTTTAAAAAGTTTGAATTAAATAGTCACTTAACATGAATAACAATAGGATGACATTAAAAAATTTTAAAACACTTAGATAATCATTCTAAACAATGATATGCATAATTTGACACATCAGAAGAAAAATCAACTTCCAAAGAAATCAGTATTAGTCAACCACAACATGCAAATAATAAGCATTAGAAACTCTTAAAATGTATTTATTTACATTCACAAACACAAGCGAGCAACAATAGCTATGCATAGTACAACTTGCTCCCATGCTTTTCCCAACACACTAGAAGATGTCCGTGAACATGTTAGGTCTGACCTTCTGCTCCTAATCCACACCTAAGTAGTTCACCTCATGGATCCGTATGATGAATCAAACTTTCATATGAAATCTATTATCTTTATTTTAAAAAGTTTGAATTAAGTTCCTCTGTCATTTTTTTGTTCATCCACAAACGAAAAGTGATGATGTTGCAACTAATTAGTATATATGGACATGTTGTCCATTTGCCGTGATTATTTGATGGATCATCAAGTAAAATTACATGACAAAAAAAACATAACAAAAATAAGAGAGGAAAGCGAAATAATGTGCATCCAATATGATTTCACGTGATTATTTATCAAATAGTCACTTAACATAAATAACAATAGGTTGACATTAAAAAATTTTAAAACACTAAGACAATCATTCTAAACAATGATATGCATAATTTGACACATCAGAAGAAAAATCAACTTCCAAAGAAATCAGTATTAGTCAACCACAACATGCAAATAATAAGCATTAGAAACTCTTAAAATGTATTTATTTACATTCACAAACACAAGCGAGCAACAATAGCTGTGCATAGTACAACTTGCTCCCATGCTTTTCCCAACACGCTAGAAGATGTCCGTGAACATGTTAGGTCTACCTTCTGCTCCTAATCCACACCTAAGTAGTTCACCTCATGGATCCGTATGATGAATCAAACTTTCATATGAAATCTGTTATCTTCATAACTAGTTAAAGTGATGAAGATAACTGCAATTATCCTTCATTGAATTAATCTTAATCAAGCCAACTCATCAAGCATGCTCACAACACCAAATGCACACGCATTCAAAGGCCTGCAAGCTCTCAACTCACCTTTCAAATTCTTCCAAACCCAAGAAAGTGTAGTTCTGGAACTCACCTTTAGGATGACAAAAGGTAGTTTGCTTTGTGGGGAGTAACTTATTTCCAGATTCATCTGAACAAATCTCAAGACCACAGGCATTGCAGAAGGATACCACATCTGATTCCTATCATACAAAGATAAACATAAAACATTCAAAACTTGAGGAAGAGCTTTCTCCAACAAAAGGTGACTGATGCAATATGAAAGGATATTAAATATGATATTTGGATTAATTTATAAAGTAATTGTAGTTTGAAATTTAGGGTTTATTATTTATAATTTAGGAATTTATAATTTGAATATTAGGATACTTTCTTCCTAGTATGATTAGTATTGTTTTGCTCATAGAAAGATTCTCAAATTCTCAATTTGGTCCTCAAAATATTTTTTCTCTCAATTTGGTTTTCCAATTTGTATTTTTGTATTAAAAAATGTCCTTTTGAGCATATTTTTTTTCTCCTAATTTGATCATCAAAAAGAACTTTTTAAATACGAAAATACACATTGAAGGGCCAAATTAAAAGGAAAAATCATTGGAATATCAAATTGAGAATTTGAGAATTTTCGAGGACCAAAACAGTGATTTACTCTGTTTTATTTCCCATTTTAGATTGGTGTTTCTTGAGTCTTATGTTTGCCTAACCTGTTTGAGTTGAATTAGGGTTGTTTGAGTTGTTCTTGTATGAGACATATTGTCTATCTTCGGATCTCATATTTTTATCATTAAATGCCTTAGTTTCGGTTCCCGTTCTACATTAAATCAGGCAAAATAGTTTTTTAGAACCAGCGTACTTAAGTTTAACTTACAATACAGCTAAAACATATAAAAGGAAAAATGCACGAGTCCACCCTACCCTCAACTTTTGGGCCAAATAGATCCCTCAACTTTCAATTCCAGCAAATAATCCCCCTCAATTTTGAGAATCATCTTAATAGATACTTTGTGTTCATGCAGAATTGTTAATTGTTGGAGATTTTTGTTTCTAAACCCAAATTCTTCTACAAAGGCCATGCAGATATTTTCCAAAATTGAAGGTAGTTATTGGTGAAATTGAAAGTTGAGAGGTCTATTTGCCAAAACTCCTAAGTTAGAGGTTTCTTTCCTATAAGAAACTACAAATTACTCGATTCAAAAATTATAGATGTCCAATTCATATAAAAGTTGACAACTAAAACTAAGTAATCAAATATTTTAATTTCATATTTAAATTGCTGAAAAGCATATTCTATAAAGAGTTATTTGATATGCGTATTATCAATAAGTTCTGCACAGCTGCCTTGGTCTCTGTGTGAGCGTGCTAGTTTGTCTGTGTCTTTGTGTGTGCTTCAGCCAATTGCAATAAACGGAATTCATACCTTCATCATTAAGAGTTTTGAAAGGTCGACTAGAGGATATGGATGAAGCTTGTAGCCACCAAAATTTATACATGACAAAGCCAGTGCACGAACCTTTTATAATAAAAAATATACATATGTAAGCAAAAACCTTATCATTATGTATGTTAAGCATAAAGACAGATATCACAAGAAGCACTAATATGATATATCTTCAAAGAAACTTCAATAATCTACCTGCTAAGAGGAACTATGGGTAGAACTTTTCTCAAAAAAAAAAACAGATAAACTACTTATGAATATTAGACATCATCACCTCATGTGTTGACAATATCTAGAATCGTGAACAAAATGCACATAAATGGCCACAGCATATGTCTGTAACTACCCTTCTTTCCAAATAAGGTTTCAATTCTATCAATGAAAATTGAAGCAGTTCTTATTTTTATGTTTTCTTTTCAATTTTCTTCCTAAAGTTGAGAGGAGATCCAGGTAAGCATGATTGACAAGAAAGGATGTAAACTACTGAAGAATTACATCAAAGGTCAAATTTCCAGTTGGGTGTTGCAAGAAGGTGTCAGAATTTATTTTCTAGAAAGATCATTGGCTTGGTAAAGTTCCTTCAACAGCAGCCTTTAAATTTTGGACCGCCACATGGGATGCATATTCACATAGAAAAGTCATCTACTATTAACTGATTATGATCAATAGATGTTTCAATTTTGCGTCTGGAATGTACAAAATCTAGTTTGGAAATTCTGTTGTTGCTGAGAGTTGTTGAGATGTTAGCATCTGCAACAGGTGAGTTGTAGGCCTAAGAAAAAAGTCAACTTGAAGGCTGATAGACCCCAGGGACAAAGTGGACATTTCAGACAAAGGGAGGGGTAAATCAGTCAACAATGACCAAGTACACGTGGCAGAGGACCATGTGTGATGAGCAAGTGGGGGAAAAGGAAGTGGGGGTAAGCATGCTGCCATGCAGCGTAGAGCAAGGGAAAAGTGGTTAAAAGGGAGGGGCAGAGGAGCAGAAGGGGCATGCTGTGTATTGTGATTGTCCTAGGGGAGGCTAGCATCCCATATTGGCTAGCATTTGCCTAGCTGCTGCTAGGATTTGTGTTCTTGTTCTGAGTGTTGCTGTGAGTGTTCTTGAGAGTGAGTTGTATGATTTCTATTACTGTTTGTGTGTTTTGTTTCTGTGAGGTTTGCATGGTATTTCGTTACTGTTGTTACTCTATAAAGTGTAATCTGAATGTTGTTTATCCATATTTCCTATCAATATATCAGTTTCTACAGTTTGTTTCTGTGTTCATTGCTCTGTTTCTGGTACATTGTTCTTGGATTCCAACAAAGGCGTTTTGGTCTGACTAAAATTAGAACAGTAGGTAGGAGAAGGAAACTAGAGGAGTGAGTTATTGGTAGAATACTGAAGATTCTACCATCCCCTATATTAAATAACTATTCCTGTCTTTCTCCTCTGCTAATCAATTCGGTTGAGCTTTCAAATTTTAGCTGCTAAAGTCTAGCTTTTCTGGAGTTATCATAGACAATGTTAATTCAGAGGGACACTTCAAGTAAAAATAAAAGAAAATACTTAAGAAGAAAAGAAATAAGCACAAGACAAGCAGGCATGCAAACAGTCAAACAGAGAGTAACTACATAAATACATGCCAGAATACTAGGGAAAGAAGGAATAGTCCAGTTACAGTAATTACTTCATGAATACAAGGCTCCATAATGCAGTACTGCAGAAATGACGCCTGAGCTGCTGTGGTACAGAAGAAAAGCTTATAGTTACCAACACGGAAAGATCTGTCAAAAGAAAAGATAATATATCCTTTAATTGACAGGCAAGCACAGTTGTTGTTAAATATGAGAAATGACATAAAAGGAAACTAGAAAGGAAATTTACATAGTAATTCTTGAAACTAAATGGATGATAAGAAGAAAGGATACCGTAAAATTCTCCTAGCAAAACACATTTCTTTTGACTTCAATACTGAAGCAGAGAGACGGCTAAGCCACAAAGAAAGTGACTCCCCCTGTGGATCAGAAATAGACACATTTCAAAACTTAGGACCCAATACAAGGCTGCAATTAAGAATGAAGAGAGAAAAATAAATCACACCAATGATATAGAGATTAACCGTTGGTTTGTTGTAAGAACCAAGATGTAGAAGCACATATAATGAACGGAGCTCAGCTTCATTCTTAGATACATAAGTTGAATTTTCATTTGCTTCATACAGATTGAATAGAGATGCCAATGTCTTTGTGAGCTGCTCCTTGTTGAGATGGTGCATTGATACGATGTTTGGATTGCTTGTATGACAGCGGAGCCTGTAATGTGATATAACATGAAATCTCACCTGCACAGTTAAATATATTATTCAGTGCATAATCTAGAGTCCATGGCTTGAAAAGCTGTCAAACAAGATATGTAATATTTCCAAAGAACATACATGTAAGTCAATGCTACTACAAGAATAATGTCTCAAAATACACTGTAAAGTTATTATTCCTAGTACTCCTCAGACAAGTGGAACTTATTATATCATATAGACAACCATTTCGAATCTATCAACTCATCACATTTGGTTCTAAATCCTCGTTTAAATGACGGAGCATGGGGAAAAAAGAGAGGAAAGGAAAGAGGGGATTATGAAGTTTTCAGATTTGGGAGTTTCAGAAGAAGAATAAAGGCCCCTCCAAAGTCCAATTTTTGGTTTGCCCCAATTTGAGGAATTTTGGAACCTTACCTGAGAGTTTTCATTCACTTCCCTTCCCTTTCCTCGTTTCCTTTCCTTTCCTTCCCCTTTCAACTCCCAAACAAACCCTAAGTGGGAAGGAAAACAATTAGAGGCAAAGTTGTTGGCTAGAAATTATATTTACAATCAAGTGAATATATCCTACATCAACTTTAGTGCACAACTGCAGCTATTGATTATATGTGTAAAAACATAATTTCAGCATCCAAGAAAAATGGACTTCAGAATAATAGGTAAACCTGAAGTTGCATAATCTTGTAGTAGAAAACTATAAACTTAAATTATCTATCTAGATGTAGTTGTCATAGAAAATTAACCCCAGCAACTTGATGAAAATGAATAAAGCACTTAAGCCAGAGATACGGTAAAGAGAAAACCAACCATTTCCTCGTACATGCAGATTGCTTTCTCATTTACAATATTTTGCATTGTAAGATCTTGTCTTATGGACCTTGTCCTATCAAAGACAAAGTCATGAACCACTTCAAAAGGATGTTCTTTAGAATCCAAGAAGCTCAAAAGGTACTTTAAAGTGTCTTCCAATACAGGAAGAGGCCGTACATCAGATGCTTGTACATGTTTGGAGGATATGGTTCTGCAAAACTAACAAGTGAAATGGAAGATAAAAAGCTGCAAAATCTCAAATCAACAATGACATGTATGTAGGGAGAACAATATTCAAGGACTATAAAAATTGCGAACAACAAAGAAAATCACATGCTATATGAATTTTTTGCATCATAATGCATCACACTAAACATCTTTCAAACATATACTTTTGATCATAATGCAGCTTTCTTGTGAGTATTAGACATCAACCATGAAAGTAACAATAAATAACAGTTTCAAGGGTACACTATATCTATTTCCCATACAAAAAATTTCAAGAATATTGATGGTATGAGAAGACCAACCAAGACCTTTGGTAGGTGCTTCAAAATAGGATTACCACTAACAACCTGTTGCATACATGGAAGGGCAATAAGCATTATCTCCTTATGTATATAGCATGTGCTTTCAAAGTGTTCAAATTCAGGATAATTTGTTTTTGTGTTAGCTTGGATCTGGAGTGAGCCTCATGGTTCAGTCACAAATTATGGAGTTAACAAAATTCTTTGGGATGTGCAAATCTTGCAGTGTGTGTATTTTCTTAAAGAGAGCATTATCTTTCCCCCCTCCTCCCTTCTTTACCCATTAATTACACTTAAATTGGTACATGATTTTGTAATTGGGACTATTACGGAGCAGTACCAATGGTGAATTTATAGCAATTCAATGAGAACAGAGCCTATTAGTTTGACAATTTTGATGTAGTTTTCTAATTTACCACAGTTGTTTAGAAGTATATTTCATTTTCACCCTCTGACTAGTACTCTGTTCCTTTTTTATTATTATTATTAGATTTTCTCATTTACCAATAAACTACATAATCCTTTGGCATACAAGAAGGAATTTTATTATAAAATAGAAGTGGAGAAAATTAAATTAAAAAACTCATCAATCAATTAATTTATACCAATTTATTGGTAGAAATGATAAAATTAGAAACATTAATTTTCTTCATAAAGCACAAGTTTTTCAGTACCCTTAAATGCACTGCTATCAAAATATTTGAAAATTTATTCAGCATGATGCTTGTCACTTGTGAGTACTATCCAAGTGTGCTCAAGGAGGTAAAATCAGATAAAAATAAGAGAGGACAGTTCGGTCTTACCTTTTTTACTGCAAGGCCAGGGGATGATTTTCCCATATTACCATTCAACCTCTCAAAAACTGCCAAATCTCGTAGTTGCTCACGCTGGATCATCTCTCTTTCTGTTGTATGAAGTGAAAATCTTAGAAAATGGCAGTTTCAGGCAGCTATATACTTTATATAAATTTCTTATGAAGAGTAATAACAACTGAAATTTACTTAGCACGCAGAACAGCTTAGACTACCATGTATTCATTAACTAAATCAAAACTGACCATGGCAACAAAGTTGAACGTAAAAACTTCATTATAAAATAACTGTACCAGAAACATATATCTTTTAAATATAACAAACTTAGACTTCAAACTAGATATAGAATGAGTAATGCAAACTCTGTGTCACAGAGGTTATGGAAATATTATAGCAGAAGAGGGAGGCCAAAATCAAAAGCTGATATCACAATTTCGCAATGATAATGTTGAACTAGCCAAAGATGCATATTTTATTTTCATTTATTTTCCTATCAGGGGTGTTCTAGTTATATGCTGATTTGATCTTGTACACAAGCAGCTGTTTGGTCATGTCCGTGCATGGGCTTCACTTCTGTGGGATTGCATTAGTTTGTTTCAGTTATTTTATCTGAACTTTAGTGGGTGCTTATTAAAGTGGGCCTTAACCTTTGAAATACTTGATCCACAAGTTTCAACTGCTAGTTGTTTCTAAGCAGTGTCTCCACTTATAAAGAGTATCTAATGAAATGTTTTCTTGTCAAGAAACCCTAGCCATTAGAAATGCAACGTGTAACTTCGGTGCGATATAAACCTACGTGAGAAGTATAGTGATGCAAAATGAAGATATTTGATGTTTAGGATTTCAATTTAAGTTTTAGGGTTTTAGTGTGGATTTTAAATTTCTTTATCCTTTGTTTGAATAGGGATATTCCTATCCCTGTTTATCATCCGTTTAATTGTTATCTTATTACTAGTTATGCAGAGGCTATAAATACCCATTTTGTCATAGCTTGAGCACCATATTGCTGAATCTATGTTCTTTGGTCTTGGCTCTTGGTTCTACATTGCACAAGTTCCCTTTTCTCCATCTTCTCTTATCTGATTTCCTCAGTTTAGGTCCTACTTAAATCGTTTATTTTGCCTGAGACCATAAATTAATCAATTGACAAATACTCTACTCCATCCTTCTACACATTTTCCCTAAACCTTATCAAAATCTACAGTTGCTGTTTGCAGGTACTCCTCTCAGCCTTAAAACAGCGCCTTTCTTTGTTTCCTAAAGTGAAAAATCCCTGCATCAGAAAGCGATCAGAAAGCTCCTATTTTGGATGAAGTCCAGAACTTTGAGTTCCAAGAGTAGACCAATAAGATAGTTGTCCTTTCAGGTATGAAACTTCTTACTTGAAAATTGGGAAATTGGTCTGAAAGAAATGTGTCAGTTTTGCAGGATTATAAAGAAAAAAAAGAATTGAATCAGAGACTCTAAGAGTGGATCTTGAATTAACACTATCTATTCGTCATAAAGATGGAACTATCAATGGAAAAGTTCAAGGTTTGCAATTAAGGATGAAGCATAGGGAGGGTCATGCATGCAAGATGTCATGCAATATTTTAAGCATTTTGTGCTGAGAGCATAAGCAAATAAGATATTCAGCTTCGTTTCTAGAGGCCCTTTATGGCACCAAGGTGTCTAGCAATTAATGTACAGAGGCATATGCTGTACAGAGCAAAAAAAAAGAAAGTAGCAATTTAATTTTCAACGATAGAAAAATCAAATTATCTAGATGTGAAAGATTAGGCCAATTTCTGATTTCTAAAAGTTAAGAACATGGCATGTGAAAAAAACTATGTACCTTATAATTACCTAGTGCAGGAGAACCCCTTTTCTTATTGCCTTTTCTTTTCCTTTCTCTTTATTTTATAACCATTATTCTTATGTGACATATAATAAGCCAGATTTCATTGGATACGCACATAATAAACCCATTATACCCATTACAATAAGAGGACCACTTTACTCCTTCCCAGTGTATAAGTATCCTTAAACCGCATCACCTCACCAGCATAATATAGAGCAATACTGTTATAATCTTTAAAGTAATCAGTTTCTGCACAGTGCAGTTCAAGAGTACTTCATTTGCATCTTTTTTCTTTGTTTGTCTGGGTCACCATTTCAAATATTGTAGCCTCTTATTAACCTCAATGTAGAATGGAAAGACGACAAAATCTACCAACATCTTAAAAGCTAATAATTGGCTTGAAGGGAATTTCAATTTTTGTTCATTCCTCCTCTTATTCTTTGATTGACCTAGGCACTTCGTCTGCCTTGTAAAAACTTGAGTTAGGCTGTACGCTGGTCCTTTCTTAGGCTACATTTTTGGATCATAAAGAGGTGCTGGATGAGTCTTTAATAGCTAAAGTTTGATAAAGAGGTGCTGGATCATAAAGAGGTGCCCAGGCAAGTGCACACAGACGCACACAAAGACAGCTAGTGCAACATGGAATATTATGAAGTTGCAGTAGTTCAATGGTTATAGTTGAACACAAGGCCTTAATGATCACACAAAAGAACTAAGACCCTCTTAACTTCACAAAACAAGAACGATTTCTGAATAGGTTCATGTAAACCCAATGTCATCGGACATGTCTTGTGATTATCACACCAACCCGACAAAATGCTCTAACAACCAAGTGCAACCCCATTAATGCTAATTATCTTCTCTTTTTAAAGCATTACCACCTTGTAATAAATTTGAAGAAAAAGAAAAAGGCCTATCAATGCGCTTAATGATAAAATTCAGCACCACCATGAATTTCAATTTTGTTTTCTAACCTGGGCACATATAAGGACAAGTTCCAACCAAAGCCCCGAAATTGGAAGACCGTTCGACATCCACATCCTCTTCTTGGGCATAATTTCTGGTATTCAAGCCAACACCAACACCCGAAAGAGTGGTAGAAACACTAGGAGGAGTTCTCCTTCGAGCAAAGGTTGAAACGTTGGGATTTTGGGTCGCGTTCGACGGTAATTTCTGTCCGCGAAAACGTTCTGATTTGGAAACCGAGGCAGAAGAAGAAGAAGGGTTTCGATTCCTAGGTCGGCGACTCTCCATGATTGCTAGCTTACTTTCTGCATTATGACCAGTTGTCCAGTTGACCACCTTGTGGGTGATTTTTGTGGGTTATTTACGCATACTGAGTTAAAAATCAGAATGGTAATATAACGGTAAGTAACGGTACAAGAAAAACGAAAACGAACTCGGGAAGTAACCGAACCCTTCACAAACCAATATGTATAGCTGTCATGGCCCGGCGGGTTTGGGGAGTTTATATGGGCTAGGCTGGGCCAAATTAAGATCTAACTAATATAATGTTGACCTACTCTAGTATTATGTCAATTAATCCAGTATTATGTCAATTAATCCAATTATTAGGTCAACTCGACCCTAAAATGAAATATTATGCGAAAAGGTACAAATTTTAATATTTAAGAAAAAAACCAAATTTTAAATAGAAGATACAGTTATTTATTACTTTTTCTTGTTGGTATAAAAATGCAAAGTCTTGGAATTTTAATTACTAGAGCCAGCACGCCACCAATGCTAAATAATGAACAAAAAAATAATTGGGGTAATTCCCATATGTGGAGAACTACAAAAGCAAGGATTAATGCAAGTGCAAGCCATAATTACATAACAAAAATCATAAAAAAAAAAAAAAGAACAAGAGCAATTTAATATGTAACTAAAAAATTTCATACCTCATAATAAAAATAAAGTTCAAATATCAAAGTCTAAATAAATAACAAAAATAAAGTTCAAAAGTCAATCTAAAAAGCATTATCATCTATCAACCAAATCATTATCATCATCCATCATCAAGATTGATATTTTAATCTTCCTTAAACAACTAAATATTTTCTATATCATTCACATTTGTAATTCATATTAAAAGAGAAGCCAAAAATTAAATTGATTACAATTTGCAAGTAAGAAATAAAGAAAACTACTATTATACTAATGTAGGGATTATAATTACGATCCAAATTTCTTTGAAATCATGTAACCAATTAAAAGTATAAATGAGGGCTTGCACAGTTTAAGAGAGTAAGCAACTTTTATATTTGTGCAAAATACAACCACATATACTAAATGAAGATTCTAAAATTATCGTTGTAATTTGAATATTTAAAATACTACAAGTCATAATTGCAAAATCAGTGAATCGATGTTTATGCATATTCTAATGTTGGAGAACATCAAGATCCTTTTCAACAATACATGCTTCATCCAAGTATATATCAAGTTGAGACTTGCGATTGTTTGTAGTCATTTGTATCATTTTTTGTTGATATGCCTAAAATTTTACAAGTATATAAACAAAATAAAAAATAAATTAGATATTTAATAGAAAATTAAAAATAATATTATGCATAATAAACATTTCTCAAACTTACATTAAGTATAGATTTCCTTGATCAGCTTGTTTCGTTCATTAAGCCATGTTATGTATGAACTTGAGCACTCATAATCATTGATGAGCTAGTCTCAAGTGAAGTAATTGAGCTTGATGTCTTATTCTTTAAAGGGACTTACTCCCTTACATTTTTTTATTTTTTTTATTTTGTAATAATGAAAAAGTAATTGTAAGTCTAAATTTTTTAAAAATATAAACACACCCAAAATTTTTTTATAAATATGCATTTAGAAAAAGTAAACATTTTCAAAAAATATAAAAATTTCTAAAAAATTACAATAAATAGAGAATGGACAAATAATGCAAACAAAAGAAAGAAAAAGGGCCGTGGGAGCAAAAAATCGTAGGGGTAGTTGTATGTTGTGATGGTAGGTTAGAAGCTCCCTTCTTTATATATTGTGAGTATACAAAGCATCCTTCACCTTATTCACCTTCTCTTCATAGTCAAGCGGATAAAGTATCCTATAACAATAGCTCAAGAAGTTCATTCATTTTCAACTTCCGAAACACCTGAAAATTGTAAAACACTAAGAAAAACTCAAGAAATTCAAGGAACTAAGCAAATAAGTATAAGAAAAATCAATTGAATTTTATACAAAATTAAGCACCTATCACTCACCGTCATCCTTTGCTCACCATTGGAGCTATTCATGAAGCTCGCCATTAGAGTTGCCATCGAAGCATCGAACCAACGCTTTCATGGTTTCATTTCCTTCTCCTCTATTCGCTATTGTTCTCATCGTCGAAGCTTTCCTTGGACCAGTTTATTTTACTTCTTTCATTTTTTTATGCTTTTGAAATTTTGTTGAAGCTCTATTCTTCCTTGAAATGCATTTCTGATTAAAGGTTTTGGTTCTGGGTTTATAAATTTTCTTTTATTCTCAGTGTAGTTCCTAGGACTTGCTAGGTTCTGAGTTTAGGAATTTTCTTTGATTCTCAATGCAACTCGTGGTTCTTGTTTTGGTTGAGTTTACGATTTTTCTCTTATTCTCAATGTAACTCATGGATCCAATTTTTTATTTTGAGTTTGTAGGCTTTCTTTGATTTTCTAGTAGCTTAGGGATTATGGATTGTAGCTTGCTAGAGTTCGATGGTGGTTGTTGTCATAACGTGACTGCCGGTGAAATAGTCATCATTTTATGACTTTGAGGTGCGTAAAGGAAAACACAGAGAAAATTTGGAGTCGCCACCAATTAATTAGAAAGATAATTGGGATCCTAAACAAGAAAGGAAAACTGGCCCTTGAAACCAGATGAAAGGTTCAGGAGTCTAATTACATGTGGGGAAGGTGTTAAGCACCCCACGACGTCCATCCCTAAGGATGGTTACCCTAAATTGTTTGTGCTTAATAATTTTACTGTATTATAATTACCCCACTTTTATTAATAAAATACTAATGGACAAAAAATAAAAAAAATAAATAACTAGACCTGCCTTACCAAGTAAGTGTCTACATACCCCAAAAGGGATTAAGGTCAACGTAGTTTAAAAAGTTAATTAAATTGATTAAGAATGATATTAGGGCATTGGGGAAATTAGATTTCCACTTAAAGCCTGAAATTAGAACATTGAGAAGGCTAACCTCCACCGAATGCTTGTGAGAATTGAGACTTCGGGGAAATAAGATTCCACTAAAAGCCCATAAAAAAAAAAGAATTGAACTTCAGAGGAAATAAACTTCTACTGGAAGTTCAACAAACGTTGAGTCTACAAAATTTGTAATAGGGTGATAAGGAAATTTGAAAGAAATAGGGGTCAAAATATGACTTTTAAGAAATTTGGGGACCGAAATGTAATTCTTGAAAGTGTGAGGGTTAAAATGCAATTACTGAAAGATTTGGGGTCAAAATGAGATTTATGAAAATAATAGGGTAAAAATGAGATTTATGAAAATAGCGGGGGGAAAATGAGATTTATGAAAATGGTGGGGTAAGAATGAGATTTATGAAAATAGCGGGGGCAAAATGAGATTTATGAAAATAGTGAGGTAAATGATATTTGTGAAATTAGTGGGGTAAAAGTGTAATTCTCAAAAGTATGGGGTTAAACTATAATTCTTGAAAAGGATGGGAGCAAAGTATAATTCTTGAAAGTACCCAAATGAGATTTCATATTGCAATTTTTAAAAATATTGGGTTGGGCCATTGAAGTCTTTATTAGGCCTTAAATTATACTTTGAAGCAAATGGGCTTTTAGAGCCATTTTTAATAATAATTAGGCTTTTGAAACCATTTTTAGATTAATTGGGCCTTGAACCTTTTTTCCAAATATTGTTAATCCTTAGAACTAATTTTCTTCCAATGAGTCTTAGAAACCCCACCCCAAATAAATCAAGGTTTTCATAGTTGGACAAAACCCATAGAACAAACTTTTAAAACCGCCCTAAACTTTATTCTCTTAACCAACAAATAACGTACTATGGGCACATTAATGCTATCATTAGGAACTTAAAATAA
>JASKGM010041952.1:3714-17180 GCA_034509205.1 Ceratonia siliqua
TGACAAGAATGCTACTCTTTCAAAAATCATTCTCATAAATCTCACAAAAATTCTCATAAATCTCTTACATCATCAACATATTATATGTTGATTAGCTAAGAAGGCCTTTATGAGTTTTGTAAGATGAGCATTACTAGTGTACCCGTTTGTCCATAAAATATGAAAAATTACTGGAAATTGATGCGTTATCCAATAACTGAGATTTTTCATATTTTTACAAACCCAGCATGTACAGATTACTTGCAACAAAAAAAAGGGGTTCAAAGTTCAATGGAGTCACCGATGCCCACTCAGTAACAATCAACATTGAGCATCCTCTAGGTAGAGCATTCTCCTTGTTTGTAGTCCTAAACTGCTTCTCTTTTATTCCATAAATCTTTGAAGTACTAAATACTTTTCTGTATTTTCTCTGGGGAGGGGAAAAAAACAGATATCTGTAAATCCTGACGCATTAAAACCCTGCCCCATATCCATGTTTCAAAGATTGCCATAATATGCTTTGTGGAAGATGGGGAAATCCCACAATCAAGTATCTCGTCTCCTATACAAAGCTAAGGGCAAAGAGTTGGAACAGTACCGTACCTTAAAGAACTCGACCTATCCAAGGGAGACATACCGGCAAGACTTGCCTCTACATAGTTATCTTTAGGCACAATTCAACACCATAGCATATGATCAGCATGTTTCAAGCAAAATTGATCTTATTTTGGTAAATATCTTTTACGGAGATATTAATGAATATAACATCAATTGTATCCCAGAGTTAAGAAATCAAGAATGCAAATCCCAGAGTTTTGGACTATATAGGTGCAACTCTAATTTTGAAGTAGATTGTAGACTAAGACGAAGTAAAGCTCCATTATTAACAAAAACATGCGTGCTTTCTTAACAAAATAATTAAAGCTTACAGAGACACATTTTAGAGTTGGTCCATCACAATTACGAAGAGATCATCAGTTTGTGAAGATAGCATGAAAATATTCTTCAACCACTCATCATGCATAAACTGATACAAAATTCATACAGGATAAGCAAGAATAGATCAATAGGCAATAAAGATGAACATACATTCGGCCATCCATTTCATTCAAAATTCATCAGTCAATACCAAATACATCTTAGGCCGAAATAGCATGGATTAGATAATTCTAGTGAAAGTAACCAAGAACCTGGCCACCTACATTCCGTTTAATGGCCTCTTCATGATCCAAAACGCCATCAGGAGTTGTAATCACAACATAACCCCACTGCATTGAGAGACAAACAACAGTAGGATGATCCCTTTCCTTTTCTTTCTTTAATTTTTCAGTTCATTAAAGAAAAATAACTAGCATCTCACACAAACTACATTCTTCACATTCAAGCCTTTACCAATTAAAAGCAGCCAGTCAAAAATACTAAACATTACATAAAGCATTAAGCATCAACCAACCTGATGTGTTGGAAGAGAACGCAATCTGTAGTTTTCAATATCCCTTGCCTTGACATCTTGTCGATATGTAAGGGCCCGGCAATCGTTAATCCTGCCTTGTAGTTGAACTGTTATCCTCCCCACTCTATGCGGATCATAGACTTGAAAGTCCTTGATATAGCCTATCAGAAGTTATACCAAAGAAAATGAATTCCAGATACAGCAACATATTATCAGTTCAGTCTCCTCTGAGACCGAAACTCCTATAGCCATGGAATATTCCCTGATCAATTGAACTTCTAAACAATAACAAAAGCGGTGAAGATGCCAGACTAAAACAAATCCTGAACACACACAGAAGTAAAGGAACTTCTAAATGAATTCCTGACCTTACCATATAATTACGTACAGATAAACCCAGTAGATATAGAGATATTTGACGTGAAATAAGAATTAAAGAGTAGGAAATCTACCTCTTCTTATTGGCACTTTACGAACCACCCAGTACTTAAATCGGATGAGAAAAATATACCCAGTAACAGTAGCTCAACTCATCGACAATGAATAAATATAAAGCGCATTCAACGTTATCCTTCAAGTATACAAAGAAATGGAGAAGAAACAAGATTTATCATCTGCTAGTTAAGGGGTTCCGAATTACAAGAAAAAGAAATCCAAGAAATTTATGAGAAAAACAATTTTTTTTAATAGAAAAAAAAGAACAATGAATGAACTTGATAATATAAAATTTTAAGAGAAGGTAATCCCTTGAAGCGAACCTCAAGTAATGGGAGCTTTACCTCGGTCTTTCATGATCTTGAGAAAGGAGGATATGACAGTGGAGATGGGCTTCAACTCCACAGCAGCTTTTCCCCTCCTCTCTGCGTTCACCATAGTTCTCAACGCGTCATTCAGTATCCTCCTCCCCATCCCTACTCTTCTCTCTCTCTCTCTCTCTCTCTCTCTCCTACCTTGCCTAGCCAAGAATAATACAGCAGAATTGATGAAGAGGGTAGAGGGTAGCGAGAGACCAGAGACGCACCTACAATTACAAGGGATACGAGACATAACGAACCCCTAATTTAATATTAGCCCATGGCTTTTTTGTCATTTACTAACCTTAGGGGACTGCCAAAATACATAAAAGGTAAAAAAATGGGCCTTTGGATCAGAAGTTACTGAAGCACAGCCCAAGCCCGTTTCCATTTGTTTTTAAAATGGGCTCTTCGTACTTCGCTTCAGGCTTCAGGCTTTAGAGTTCAAAGAATCAGAAGTTCAGGAGAAGAAGAAGGGGGACTACGCTCTGTTCTCTCTTAATTAGTTATTTATCTATTTATTTTTTGTTTATAATATTCATTTGTTTTTATTTATAGTATTTTTTGAAATTTCTTAAGATATTTTTATATATTTTTAAAATTTTTTTACTTTTTAAAAATGTATGATTCTTTTTTATTTTTTTTGAACTTTTTATTGTTAAAATTTTTTTTAATGATAATTAATTTATCATTATTAAAAAAATAAAAAAAAACAACTTTTATTTTAAAAAGAATTTCTAAGTTCAGAAGAAAGCAAAATAAGGAATTTGAGTACATTGTATTTTAAAAGTAGAGTGCATTACAAATAATTATTAATATTGATATTACTAATTTATTTATTTTTATAAAATATGTATAATTTAATAATTTTTATGAATATATAAATAATATCTTTTAATTTTTTTATCAATGTTTTATTTTTTATAATTTTTTTTAAATACAACTTTCATTTCTGATTACTGATTGGTCACGTACGCAAAATATATATTGCTGACATGACACGCTGTGTGAAGTATGAAGATTCAATTTATTTATAAAAGTAGCTATAAAATTTCAATAAAAATTAATAGAGAAAATTCATAACAAATAAATTAAATTAAATACACTCGAAACAAAAACAAGACTACAAGAGTGGGTAATTGGCAAGAGAGCGTTTTCTTTCCTCCGTTCAAAGACGATGGATTTGCTTCCGGCAGAGACAACGCCGATCTCGAAGAAACACGGGTTTCGGTCGCTGAAGCGGGTGAATGTGGACATGGACCAGGTTCTTGCAGAGCAACCTGTTGGTGTGGACTATGGCAGACTTGACAATGGACTACACTACTATGTTCGATGCAATTCCAAACCTCGAATGAGAGCTGCTCTGGCACTTGCAGTCAAAACTGGGTAATTTCCATGTTACTCTATCTTTTTGTTTATACAATGATGCCTAAATATTTACTATTTGGTGAATTATTTAATTAATTTATGTAATTTCTTTTTGGGTGCTATTTGATCCATCCTAGTAAACTTGAATTTCTTTCCTGTTTGGGGCAGTCCAAAATATATTTATGTGTGGCAGCATAAGTTTTTGGGATTGAGCGTTTTAACCCACATGAAAATATGGTCGAAACTCGAAAGTCAAGAATTTTAAGAGTACCTGGACAATTCAATTGTGACAGATACAGAGCAGCAACTTTTTGTCTTTCTTTCTTTTAATATTTATTGAATGCAGACTAAGATGGGGATATTGGTGTAAAGATCATGATATTGACAGGAAATGGATTTTATGTACGCACAGCCAATGAGGGAAACGGTTTACTTTATTAGAGTGAAGGGTATTATTATGTGAGAATATCCATCAAATTATGACACTACAACTGATTATCAGTTTGAGTCATTCAGTGATGACTCTTGCTGGTGTCTTGGCTATATCCCATGGGAGGGGAGGACAGGACAGCTAAAAGTAAAAATCATAATTGATAAAAATAGGTTATTAAAGCTAACCACAAAAGAATAATGATACTGTAAAAGAGTCACACAAAACTTGTGCCAGTGTTATTTTCAGTCCAATTTACTGTGTTACACTTGAATTATGTATATACATTGAATTTGATATTGTATCTTCCTTTTGGTTAAATTATGAATGCCTCTACATTCTTTAGCTATTTGAATTGCTAAACAGACTTTAGATCAATATTATACATGTTGATTGTAAATCAGTGGATATATCAATTCATGGCAGATCAGTTCTGGAAGAAGAGGATGAACGTGGTGTTGCTCACATTGTTGAGCATCTTGCTTTTAGTGCCACAAAGAGATATACAAATCATGATATTGTTAAGTTTCTTGAAAGTATTGGGGCAGAGTTTGGTGCTTGTCAAAATGCTGTAACATCTGCTGATGACACAGTGTATGAGCTGTTTGTTCCAGTTGACAAGCCTGAACTATTGTCTCAGGCCATTTCAATTTTGGCAGAATTCAGTTCAGAGGTATTAACAAACGGCATTCAATTGTTGCCTGAAAGAATCCATTGTTTATTTAGTATAACTGAATTATTTTGTTCAGATTCGAGTCTCAAAAGAGGACTTGGAGAAAGAAAGAGGAGCTGTGATGGAAGAGTACAGGGGCAACAGGAATGCGTCAGGAAGGCTGCAGGATGCACATTGGACTTTGTTGATGCAAGGTTCAAAGGTACTTGCATCAAATACAAACAATTTGACAAATTTCTTACAAATGACAATAATTTATTAGTTATTGCTAAATTGAGAATGTTTTTTTTTAGTTGGCTCATATTCCTCATAGTTCTTATCCTTAATTGCTTGTATTTTGCACATATGTTGATAATGAAAATCAGTAACTTTTTCTTCTGAATTTTAGCAGGAACCTCTATTTTAAGATATACCTTTACCAAGTTTATGAGATCAGAAGAAGCTTAATGCTATTCATCAATGTTGAAATGATCTTTTAAATAAGCCATGATTTTCAATTTCATGTCATTTCATGGAACACTTAATTGGTTGCAGTATGCTGAAAGGTTACCAATTGGGCTAGAGAAAGTAATCCGGACAGTTTCTCCTGAGACTGTGAAGAACTTTTACCAGAAGTGGTACCATTTATGCAATATGGCAGTGATAGCGGTTGGAGATTTTTCTGATACACAGGTTCCATTGTTATTTATCGTTTTAGTGTTCTGTGTTTATACTGGAAATCTGAATGTGTTGTCTGGTCAAGATTTTTAAATTCTCTCCATTCTCTATGTCAGGGTGTAGTTGAGTTAATAAAGACTCATTTTGGCCTGAAAATTCCGGCACTAGATCCTCCACTTATACCAACATTCCTGGTTCCATCACATGATGAGCCACGGTTTTCATGTTTTGTTGAATCTGAAGCTGCTGGGGTAAGTAAGTGACAAATCATTATCTTCAATTGCAGGTTTCCAGGGTTTTTGTTAAAGATTTACCTTGCTTGGAAGTTAACATATTACTCTGGATTTGGATAATACCAGTCTGCAGTGATGATTAGCTATAAGGTGCCTGCAGATGAGCTTAAGACTGCAAAAGACTACAGAAATTTACTTGCAGAATCCATGTTCCTCTATGCATTAAATCAGAGATTCTTTAAAATATCTCGTAGAAAGGATCCACCCTATTTCTCATGCTCGGCTGCTGCTGATGTTTTAGTCCGCCCACTAAAGGCTTACATTATGACTTCATCTTGTAAAGAAAAAGGAACTATTGAGGCCGTGGAGTCAATGCTAACAGAGGTGTTTTTCATCTTGATTTGAGGAACTGCATTTTCTTTATCTGACTCTTTTTTCACTATCTTCCTGCATTTCCCTTCTTTTATCCTTTGTTTTTTTTCCATATTTATAATGGCTATCTTGTAGGTTGTGAGGGTACAACTTCATGGCTTTTCAGAGCGTGAAATATCTATAGTTCGTGCACTATTGATGTCAGAGATTGAATCTGCCTATTTGGAGCGAGGTCAAATTCAATCAACCAGCTTACGAGATGAATATTTACAAGTATGTTAATTATAGATTTCACATTAAACTGGCTAATAACAAACTGTGGTTGAATTTAGTAAAATAAAATTTCTTTGTTCATGCAGCATTTTCTCCACAATGAACCTGTTGTTGGGATCGAGTTTGAGGCTCAACTCCAAAAGACTCTTTTACCAAGTCAGTTGATAAGTCATTAGTCATGCTTGTATCTTCTCATATCAAATTTCTAGAAAAGTCAAGTTTGAGAGGCATTATAGTTGAGTTGATATAATTTCTTTATATCCTTAGATATATCGGCATCAGAGGTCTCTAAATTTTCAGAGAAGTTAAGGACATCGTGTAGTTGTGTCATAAAGACCATTGAGCCCAAAGCATTTGCTATGGTTGATGATCTGAAAAATGTTGTGAAGAAAGTCAATCTTCTTGAGGAAGATGGCAGAATCTCTACTTGGGATGATGAACACATCCCAGAAGAAATTGTCACTACAAAGCCAGATATGGGGTGAGTTGGAAACCTCTTTCTCTATCTCATTATATATTATATTTTAATTTGCAGATATTTCTTCACTCTTCATTCCCAGTCCCTCCTAACTTAAATTAGGCCTGAGTGCAATTCATCTATGCATATATCCATGTTATGATTATTGGTAATTCATATAATCAAGTCGCTCCTGTTGCCTTCTATGAGTTCTATGTGCTGATGTTCTTAGTTTTAGTGACTGACATAAGATCATCCTAGTTTGATATGCATAAATCATTTGTTATTCTAGTCTAGTGTAACTCCTCTTGCTTGGATTTGTTTGGGGAAGAAAAAAAAAAGCTAAATATTTCTTGCTTGAACATTTGTTTTAGTTGTTTAAGCATACTATTTCTTTATTTTAGTCCTCTCTAAATATCTTTTTATAATTACAAGAATTCCACCGAGCTTTTGAATAATTAGAGACAAGGGGAAAGGCTTCCTCACTTGGTTTGGCCTATTAGACCTAATTTCTTATATTCAATGCTGTAACATGTATGTTTAGCTTTTAAGGTATATGTTACGTGCCATTTTTTTAGGATATCTTGAGGGATCCTAAACCTCCTTTGTAAGGCAATTTGAGGTGCCTTGGGCCTCCTAAGTTTCAACACTAAGTTGAGATGCAAATTCTTTTGATCCTTTATTCATTGAAATAAGGACTTTAATTAGTCTTACAATAGGAAAATAAATAATCCTTACAATAATAGGCAATAATTATAATTAAGACAAAGATATAAATTCTGCTAATCAACTTGCCAATCAGGCTTTATTTCCATTCTAGAAAAAGCATGTAATTAACAAAGGACCTGACTGCCAGCCTAGAATCTCACCCACTTAATGTTGACCGTCTGATTTCTTGCCTCAACTAACAACATAACAGCTACTAATTACAGCTGGTGACCCTCCCTTAATTCCCGAAAATCTGGAATTATTGCCTTGTTTAACCCCTCACTATTGCTGTTCAAATCCTTTCCCTCATTATTCCTTTTAGTGTAGACATGCCTAATTGGGCTTCTAACAACTCCATCTCCCATAAAAAATCCTTGTCCTCAAGGATGAAATTGTCTCTCTCTTTTTTTTTTCTCTTCTTTTTCTGGCCCTCCACTTTTCATCTTACTGGCTTGCTGCTGTTAGCCTTAATAACTTCAAAGTTTCCTTTTTTGGATTGTTGACTTCCCATGGATGTGGCCATATTTGTATTCAAAAAATTCAGGTTACTTCCTGAGTCAACTAATATAGACATATAGTGATTGATTGGTCCCTCATTTTTTCCTTTCAATCGCATAGTCTGAGGGGTAGCTATTTCAGTTGTTGCAGGAAAATTATTTCTGGAAACTCCTCTACTTCTGCTTGCTGTTTGGCCTCCTCATCAACTTCCTCGGTTGCTGGAAAATTTTCCTCAATCAAAAATAATTTCTTACTTTGATGTCTAGGAGAAAACCTTTCGTCACAATTGAAGCAAAGCCCACTGCCCGAATTTAATAGACATTTCTCTTGAATTTGGTTGGATAAGGCCACGATCATCTCCTCAATATGTTTCATCAACCTCTCTTCCATAGCCTTGATTGCTTGCTGCAAAGATTGTTGACCTTGCTGTAATGACTGTTGGCCTGCACTCAACAACCCTATCTCACTCTCCAAACGGTCCAGTCGTTGATCAGCCATAACCGGCTCTGATATCAAGTTGTTACGTGCCATTTTTTTTAGGATACTTCAAGGGATCCTAAACCTCGTTTGTAAGACAATTCACCTGCCTTGGGCATCCTGGGTTTCAACACTAAGTTGAGATGAAAATTCTTTTGATCCTTTATTGATTGAAATAAGGACTATAAATAGTCTTACAATAGGAAAGGAAATAATCCTTACAATAATAGGCAATAATTCTAATTAAGACAAAGATATAAATTCTGCTAATCAACTTGCTAATCAGGCTTTATTTCCATACTAGAAAAAGCATGTAATTAACTAAGGATCCTGACTGCCAGCCTATAATCTCAACCACTTTAATGTTGACCGTTTGATTTCTTTCCTCAATTAGCAACATAACAGCTGCTAATTACAGCTGGTGACCCTTCCTTAATTCCCGAAAATCTGGAATTATTGCCTTGTTTAACCCCTCATTATTGCTGTTCAGATCCTTTCCCTCTTTATTCCTTTTAGTGTAGACATGCCTAATTGGGGTTCTAATAATATAATCTTTTCTTTTTCCTTTTGGGGCCTGTTTCATTTATTTTAGAAGTAGTAAGTTAAATGCCAATAACATCCATTTACTGAGTGGTAATTTTGTGTTTAATGAAGTGTTTAATATACTAGTCGAACATATTATGCAATCAAGTTTCCATCTTTATCAGATTCTGAAATGTTTCCTCTTCTGGGCAATTTATGTGGTATAACTAGATCATTTTCTTGCAGTTAAATTAAGGCTAAAGTTGCAACTTTGGTCCCCTTAATTTGCTAAAGTTGCAATTTTGGTTCTCTTAGTTTCATCCTAAACAATATGGTATTTCTAGTTTCATTAAAGTTGCACTTTTGGTCCCTCATAATGAAACTAGGGAGAACAAAACTACAACTTTGCTGCAACTTTGATAAAACTAAATGGACTATATTGTTCAAAATGAAATTAATAGGAGACCAAAAATACTATTAAGCCTTAAATTAATAGTTTCATACTTTCAAGTTTTACCATATTCCTGCTGTGTTCTTAATCACCTCATTTAGATTGCAGACCGTACCTGCATTATTTTAAGCTTATTTCTCTTGTTTTACTTTTTAATAGGAGTATTGTGCAGCAATTGGAATATTCAAACATTGGAGCTACTGAACTGGTTCTGTCAAATGGCATGCGGGTCTGCTATAAGCACACAGACTTTCTCGATGATCAGGTTCCAGTTCTTGTAGGCATTGCTTATCATAGTTCTTATATATTTCTCAAACAAAAAACCAAGTTGTGTCAATCTGATTATGGTATTGACAGCTAGTGTGGAACTTCGTCGAATTATATGATGTGATCCCTAAAGAAAATTTGGTTGGGGTATTCCTGAATTTACTGGTATTGAGGTCAACAAATAATAAGGCAAGAACATAGAGAAATGAGGATATATGTTGAAAGGAATAAGTGACTTTATGAGCTTGAGAAAATCATTTAAATGCTCTAATATAAAGTAGCAAGGTGAATCACCTAGGACTATAAGTGGATTTGAGGGTGACGTTGATCACTGAAGTTTTAAGGAAGTTGTATGCAAGGGATGCAGCGGAGGATTTGATTCTAGATACAATAAAGAGCCCAAAATAAGTGCAAGTTCTTAATTATGTTTTACTCTTAGTTGGCACCTGGCAGTTTCAGATAAGGTTAAGCTGTTACATTTGGTAGTCTTAGAGATGTGAAAATCTTTTACTTCGTGCTGAAAGGATGGAAATTTTGTTGCTAATATTGGCATTAATAAATACTGAAGCTGTAATTCTTTGATAAAACCGAAGCTTTAGCTTTAATTTTTGGTCTATATGGGCATTGCTCCTGCTATTATTGGTTTTAATTACATATGCATTCGAAGCACTCTAAAATTGAATATTCTTAAGGTGGCTAGATCCTATTCCAAATAGTTAGAGGCTAATTTTCCATTTAATTTGTCCTTGTATACCTATATGGTGCACTAGATGACAAAGAATTGGTTTTTCCAAATCTGAACACTTTGGGGGCAAAGATGTCTAGTTAAATAGTGATTGTTATTGGAATTTGAACTTGAAATTACTATAATTAGTTTTATATGATCTGGAATAATAGACTTTGTTATTGCAAGAATGAAGTCAATTCTGAGACATAAATGTGGTCTTCCTCCCTCCCCCTTAGTTGCTTTGGTTCTTGTTATCTGTGGTGTATCGGGATGGATAATAATCATTTTTTGAGAAAATGCCTCTCTCCTCGTAAAGTTATCTATTGTCCTCTGGGTGTCTGTTGGTTCTCAATTCTTACAGACTACAACCCCCATGTCTTTGTCTTTTGGTTTCCAAGACACTGGAGCTACTGTTTTATACTAGATCAGCTACCTTTGCTGCTAGTAGTGCCACAAATTTGAAATTTCTTCTTTCTTAAATAACTTGAAACCAAAATTAACATACATGTTAGATATCAGCAAATACTCAGTGTTTCAATATAAATGGTGATTCAAATGTAATAATCATTGGTGTTGAGCATGAACTAGTGTGTATATAAGTTTTAATCTAAGCTGTGTCCCAACAGGTTATATTCACAGGGTTCTCATATGGGGGCTTGTCTGAACTCCCAGAGAGTGAGTATTTCTCTTGTTCAATGGGACCAACCATTGCTGGGGAAATTGGTGTATTTGGTTATAGACCCTCTGTCCTAATGGACATGCTGGCTGGCAAGAGAGCTGAAGTTGGTACAAGGATTGGAGCATATATGAGAACATTTTCTGGTGACTGTTCACCTTCGGACCTTGAAACTGCTTTGGAGGTATACTTGAATTAATTGCAAAATTATATCACTAGTTTGATCACAACTTAAAGTTGTATGTAGTTGCACATTACCAAGTGAAATCGTGATATGGAATGATATTTACAGAAAGAATGTAAATCAGTTCCAATTCTCATTGAGATATATTTAGTATCATATTCATAGCATGTATGCTTTCTTGTTGGAATATAATAGATACAGAAGATTCTTCTGGTTAGTCCTTAATATACATTTTGCTTCCACTGTTCCAATTTGATGGTAATAAGATTATACTTTTTCTCTGTGCACTTTTTTTCTAATATTATTATTATTATTTTGGCCAGCTTGTCTATCAACTGTTTACTACAAATTTAACACCAGGGGAAGAAGATGTCAAAATAGTTATGCAAATGGCTGAAGAAGCAGTCCATGCTCAAGATAGGGATCCATATACTGCTTTTGCAAACCGTGTGAAGGAGCTTAACTATGGAAACTCTTATTTTTTCAGGGTATGACTGATTCCTGATTTGATTTAAACTCAAAGACTGATTAAGCTACTCCTAAGTCCTGAATTTGAGTAAATTTTTTGTTATGCAGCCTATTAGAAAAAGTGACCTACAAAAGGTTGATCCGCTTAAAGCTTGTGAATACTTCAGAAAATGTTTCAAAGACCCATCAACTTTTACTGTTGTGATTGTTGGGAATATTGATCCTACTGTTGGACTGCCCTTAATATTGCAGTATCTAGTGAGTTGAAAGCCATCTACCAAAAGCCTAGAAACCTTGGATTGATTCCATATTAATTGATTTCTTCAATTCTCCATGCAGGGTGGAATACCAAAGCCACTTGAATCTATTATGCATTTTAACCGTGATGACCTGAAAGGATTGCCTTTTACTTTCCCCACTACCATATTTAGGTACATCAATGCATCACATACACAAACGTTTGTCATCATAATTGTTGTGCAGTTTTTTACGTACAGGAAAATATGTGTAAATTCATTAGACTCGAATTTTGTTATTTCTTTTTTCAAAGGAAACAAAGGGATGTTCGTTTACATATCTCCAGGGAAAGAGATCGTATATTGTCACTTATATATCTCTTTTTGACATTTAGGATGTTACTAGCGGTCTAGCACTTTTCTATATTATTAATTGGTCATGGATACTAAGACACACCTCTCAACAATTTAATAATGTAGTTTCCAATTGAAACATACTTTGTGCTTGTAGAGAAGTGGTACGGAGCCCCATGGTAGAAGCACAATGTTTGGTGCAGCTATGCTTTCCTGTGGAGCTGAAGAATGGAACCATGGTGCTTGATCCCCCCCTCCCCCTATTTGCTGAGCCCGTGCAATTATCTAAAGAATTTGATTTACTTGCATGTACAAATAACTTATGTTGTATATACCAATTTTTCTCCTTTTTGGGGTGTTGGGGGCATGATTTGCTAGGTAGAAGAGATTCACTTTGTTGGGTTCCTGAGCAAGCTTCTTGAGACAAAAATTACGCAGGTTCTCCGTTTCAAGCTGGGGCAGGTGCAAACGTGTTACAGGATCTTGATTCAGGTTTCTTATATGGAACACTAATTCTTATGCAATTACCTCTCTCCAACAGATATACTCTGCAGGTGTTTCAATATTTCTTGGTGGTAATAAACCATCAAGGACAGGTGATGTTCGTGGTGACATTAGCATAAATTTTTCCTGCGATCCAGAGATATCTTCAAAGCTGGCAAGTCCTCTATGGTTGTATTTTCAATGTAGTTAGGGAAAATTACTGTGTCTTATAATACTAGTAACAGGTAGATCTTGCTTTGGATGAAATATTGCGTCTCCAAGAGGATGGACCTTCAGATCAGGATGTTTCAACCATCCTTGAAATTGAGCAACGAGCTCATGAGAATGGACTGCAGGTTAATCTTGTCTAATTTATTTTGTATTAGCTTCATGGCCTTTTTGCAGCTACCAATGCAAGATAATACATACTTCACGTTCTTACACCCACCATCTCAACTGTAAACAACGATAAAAGTCAAAAGTTTCTTATTCTCTTAAGATTTGTGGATGAATGAGATGGAAGTAAAATTACCCTCTCAGCTCTCTGTTTCTTATTTGCTTATGCTTCTTTCAGGAGAATCACTACTGGCTAGACAGGATTTTGCGCAGCTATCAGTCAAGAGTCTATTCTGGTGATGTTGGCACGTCATTTGAGGTTAGTGGCTATTAGTCTGTTTTATGGTTTGTGATTACCAAAATATGGAGCTGCCACCTGCCACCTGCCAC